>RJWJ010000933.1:0-162391 GCA_004363605.1 Indri indri
ACAGAGAACAAGGGAGGGTAATTCTTTACAGAAGAACCAAATCAAGAAGTATTTATCTAACAAGTACAATGTACTTAGCATGGCAATTATGCCCCATAGCAAGGCATCAAGGTTTCTCCTGTCGGGGTTTGGGAATTATTTCAGAAACAAAACTTTTTGTTCAAAGTCAACTTTGTTCTCTGGGATTGTAATTTCCTTTTAAAATTTATTTTTATAAAGAAAACCAAATGGCCCAGCTTAATAATGAACACCAAATAAGGTCTGCCACAAGGAGTAACATTTAGCAAATTAACTCTTTTTTTTTTGAGACAGAGTCTCACTCTGTTGCCCAGGCTAGAGTGCCGTGGCGTCATCCTAGCTCACAGCAACCTCAAACTCCTGGGCTCAAGCAATCCTTCTGCCTCAGCCTCCCGAGTAGCTGGGACTACAGGCATGTGCCACCATGCCCAGCTAATTTTTTCTATATATTTTTAGTTGTCTGATTAATTTCTTTCTGTTTTTAGTAGAGTCTCGCTCTTGCTCAGGCTGGTTTCCAACTGCTGAGCTCAAACAATCCGCCCGCCTAGGCCTCCCAGAGTGCTAGGATTACAGGCCTGAGCGACCACGCCCGGCCACAAATTAACTCTTTAATGGCCCACCCAACATGATGGCAGGTTCATAAAGCTTTCTACACTCTGACCTCTTCCTACCAAGGTGTTGGGTCCTACCTCCCCTCAGTTGCTTCTGCAATCCATAGCTTGCCACTAGGGATATTTCAGCATTTTCAATAATACTCCAAACAGTATTGATCCATAATATAAGTAGTAAAATAAGCTGATTAATAATTCAGCTAACTGGCCAGGTGTGGTAGCTCACGCCTATAATCCTAGCACTCTGGGAGGCTGAGGTGGGGGGATCGCTTGAGGTCAGGAGGTTGAGACCAGCCTCAGCAAAAGCAAGACCCCATCTCTACTAAAAATAGAAAGAAATTAGCCGGGCAACAAAAAATAGGAAAAAAAAATTATCCCGGCATGGTGGCGCATGCCTGTAGTCCCAGCTACTCAGGAGCCTAAGGCAGGAGGATAGCTTGAGTCCAGGAGTTTAAGGTTGCTGTGAGCAAGGCTGATGCCACGGCACTCTAGCCCAGGCAACAAAGCAAGACTCTGTCTAAAAAAAAAAAAAAATTCAGCTAACTAAGGAACATGAGTCTAAAAGCCAATTTTTAAATTCTAACCACTTTTTCCTAGAATTACATAGCCCCAAGGCTGGAAAGAACTTACCTGGAAAGGTTACCTAGTTCAACCCTCATCTTATGTCTGACTCTCTTCTGCAATGCTGTAAATTATCATCTAGCCTCTATTAAACACATTCACTGTGGTGGCCCTAACAAAGCCCTGGGTCCTCTCATGCCATTGCAGTTCTCATTAATAAGTTCTCCTTTATATTCCCTTAGTGCTTCCTCTCATTGGTCCTAACTCTAAAAAAAAAAATATAACAATAAGTCTTCAAATATTTGGAACAGTCATCATGTCCCCTCTGAAAAAGAAGAAATCTAGAGTCACTTCAGATTTGTTCTGTAAAATTTGGATTCAGCCAAAAGGCCGCACTTAAGGATCTAGAAGGCCACATATGGCCTTAAGGCCAGAGGTTCCCCACCCCTGAAGAGTTTGATTTCATTTCTTACATGCTTGCTTAAATTTAATACAGATTAGAGGGAAAGAGTTAAGAGATCTTATTTATTTTATTATTATTTTTATTTAACAAAATTGTTTTAGAGACAGAGTCTCATTATGTTGCCCAGGCTGGACTGCAGCAGCTGTTCACAGGCATAAATAGCGTAATGAGCCCTCCTGGGCTCAAGGGATCCTCCTGACCTCATCCTCTCAAATAGTGGGACTATGGGCACATGCCACTGCACTTGGCTTAGGTCTCATTTATTTGTTTACCTCCCCAAATTTGTTTAACATATTACCCCCATTCTTATAGATAAGGAACCTGGGGCTCACTTGGGGGTCATACGCCCCGGGATACACAACAGAGCTGGTATTCACACCCAAGCCTGCTTGATGCAAAGTCTGTGAGGCTGCTTATATAGCATTTGCCTCTCATAATTCTTATCCCTCTGACTATAACCACCACATAGCTCTCACTTTAAAAAAATCATTTCCCTTCATAAAATTAGTATTTAGAAAACAATATTCATTAATCAGCTGAGTAAGTGTTTTCCATAATAGAGATTCCTTGATAATTCTTAAGAGAAATCTATAGGTGCATATATTTTCCACCCACACACAAACTAAACTTCATATTGATCTTTATACTGTCTTGATTATGACAACTTGGTAAGACTGAATAATAATGTTATTTTCAAAATAATAAGACAGACCAGATAAGTCTAAATAAATACCCTCCAACCTCATCTCAACTTTGTATAGTTAAAGGAAGAAAAAAATTCATGAAGATATCAAATTTAGACATGTCTGAAAATATGCAGCAAAGGATAGCTTTTTCTCCTTGATAAAGTGTAGACATTATTTTCATCCAACTATTCTCTCTAAATATAACTATGTATTATCGTTATTAATTTTTTTATTAAAAAGAAGCATGCTTAAAAAAAAACATATACACAAAAGCCCATGAAAGCAAACAGAAAAAACTGCTGAGACTGTATAAATACACTGTGATATATTATATTATATATAATTTTTTTAAATCTCAAAATAAGAAAAAGATTAATGTTTGGACTTTACCTTCTTGGAGTCTTGTCTTGATGGGATATAAATATAATGCCCCAAACGAGTATCAAATGGTACAGTATATGGTCTCTTTTCAGGGATCCTGGCATCTGGCCCATCTCCACAATTTTCCTTAGCTGAAGAAGTCATTGACAGGTTAAGTTTTGTTAGTTCTTCACTCAGTTGATCCACAAGAAGCTGTTGTTCTATTATTTTTTCATTCTTTGTAGAAGAAAGATGAGAATTTTAAAAATAAAGAACCTCAGTACATGTGTATATTATGATTAAAAATGAACTTTACATTGATCAAAATCACAACTACCTTAACAATACAGTCAAACCTCATTTATTCAGAGACTAGCCTTCTGGTGTTCACAAGTAACTAAGATTCTTCTGAGTGGTAAAACTTTCTGAACAGTAAGCAGTAACAAACACAGCCAAAAAAGTCAGATACTCAAAGATAATGCCCCATTCACTGTCACTGGTTGCTTTGCCAACCTGAGGCACCTTGGTTAGTTATCTTTATAAAAGCATAGACTTTCTGAGTGAAATGCAAGTAACAAGAGACATGAAAATTGAAAAAGTGGAGTGAGAATTGCAGACAGCAGAGGTTGTAGCAAAGGAAGCAGAAAATGATAATAGGTGCGGGAAAGTGAAAGCCTTACTCAGTGAAAAAGGAAGCCAAATGCACAAAGAGATAGAAGATAGCCAACTGATAGTCCTGGAGGAAAGAAGACTTAGAAATCAGTGGCAGAAGAAATTGTATGTCAGGAGTGTCTGTGTATATGTGTGTGTGTGTACATGGTTTTGTTTTTAAATATATTCTCTAAAGAAAATTGTTTTTTTTAAGACAAGGTCTCACTCTGTCACTCAGGCTGCAGCACAATGGCATCATCATAGCTCACTGCAACCTCAAATTATGGGCTCAAGCCATCCTCCTGCCTCAGCCTTCCTAAGTGCTAGGATTATAGGCATGAGCCATTGCTACTGGCCCTCTAAAGAAAATTTTTGAAGTGTATCCAATCCAGAAAGCTCTAACATCAATCTCTGTTTTACAAGCATAAATTTATGTAAATAAATTGTCATACCTCTTAATACTTCCCATGTACTACAATGTTTAAATAGAGAGAAAAAACCCTGAAGTTTCATTGTGTTAACACTGAGCAATAAAAATGCAACCTTATTTTAAAGTCATGTATTCAGATAATTAAAATATACAACACCAATGGCATATAAGTTGAAAAGTATTATATGGAATCCTTACATTGGGAAAAGGCTTAAAGTACCAATTAATATTAGACTTTATTAAATCGAGGGTGCATGGTATACACTCTACGATAATTTAAAAAAAGTAAAAGTATAACTTCTAAGTTAATGGAGAAAACAATAGAAAAATACAGAATACCAAATTGATCCAAAAGATGGTAAAAAAGGAGAGGAAAAGGAACATAGAGCAGGAAGGATAAATAAAAACCACAATGGTGGACGTTAACTAAAATATAATAGCAATTATGTTAAATTTGGAAATGAACTAAATAATCCAATTAAAAGATAAAGACTATTGGAGAGGATTGTAAAATCTTATTATATGCTGCTTACAAAAAACACACTGAAAATAGACACAAAAAGATTAAAAATAAGATGGAAAAAGAGACACCATGTAAATATTAATCAAAAGAAAGCTGATGTAGCTATAGTAATATCAAGGTAGACATTAAGGTAAAAACCATTAGAAGAGATAAAAAGAGGTAAAAATCATTAAAAGGCCAATTCACCAGGATGATGTAACAATTTTACATCTATATCCACTTAAAAATACAGCTTCAATATATACAATGCAAGAACTATCAGCACTTCATGGAGAAGACAAATCCAAAATCACAGTGGAAGAGTTTAACATTATTCTCTATATTACTGATATAACAAAAAGACCCAAAAAGGTGTGTAAAAACATAGATTTGGGCTGGGTGCAGTGGCTCACACTTGTAATCCCAGCACTTTGGGAGGCCGAAGCGGGAGGATTGCTTGAGCCCAGCAGTTGAAGACCAGCCTTGCTGACAGTGAGACCCCCATCTCTACAAAAAATAGAAAAATTAGCCGGGCGTGGTGGTGTGTGCCTATAGTCCCAGCTACTCAGGAGACTGAGGCAGGAGGATCACTTTAGCCCACAAGTTTGAAGCTGTAGTAAGCTATGATCACACCACTACACTCTACCCCTGGGGCAACAGAGTAAGACCCTGTCTTAGAAAAAAAAAAAAATGTAGATTTGAATAACAGTATTAACAGCACCCAACTGGCATTATGTATGAGGCCAGTATCACCTTGATACCAAAACCAGACAAAGACACAATGAAAAAAGAAAACTACAGAGCAATATCCCTGATGAACATAGACATAAAAATCTTCAACAAAATACTAGCAAATTGAATCCAACAGCACATCAAAAAGATAATACACCATGATCAACTGGCTTTTATACCAGGATGCAAGGATGGTTCAACATATGCAAATCAATAACTGTGATACATCACATAAGCAGAATTAAGGACAAAAAACATATGATCATCTCAATAGATGCAGAAAAAGCATTTGATAAAATTCAGCATCCCTTCATAAAAATCCTCAATGAACTAGGCACAGAAGAAACATGCCTCAAAATAATAAAGACCATGTACAACAAACTCACAGCCAACATCATACTTAATTGCAAAAAGTTTAAAGTATTCCTCCTAAGACCTGGAATAAGACAAGGATGTCCACTTTTCACTGCTCTTATTCAACACAGTACTGGAAGTCCTCACCAGACCAATCAGGCAAGACAAAAAATACAAGGCCATCCGCATTGGAAAAGAGCAAGTCAAATTACCCCTGTCCACTGATGATATGATCTTATATCTAGAAAACCCTAAAGACTCCACCAAAAACTCTTAGACTTGACAAATGAATTCAGTAAAGTCCCAAGATACAAAATCAACATACAGAAATCAGTAGTGTTTCTAAACACCAATAACAATCTAGCCAAGAAACAAATCAAGAAGCCAATCCCATTTATAATAGCTACCAAAAAACAAACAAACAAAAAAAAACCCCAAAAACCTAGGATTATATTTAACCAAGTAGGTAAAAGATCACTACAAGGAAAACTGCAAAACACTGATGAAAGGCTGGGTGCAGAGGCTCACGCCTATAATTCCAGCACTCTGGGAGGTCGAGGCAGGAGGATTGTTTGAGCTCAGGAGTTCGAGACCAGCCTGAGCAAAAGCAACACCCTGTCTCTACTAAAAATAGAAAGAAATTAGCTGGACAACTAAAAATATATAGAAAAAATTAGCCAGGCATGGTGGCACATGCCTGTAGTCCCAGCTACTTGGGAGGCTGAGGCAGAAGGATTGCTTGAGCCCAGGAGTTTGAGGTTGCTGTGAGCTAGGCTGACACCACAGCACTCTAGCCTGGGCAACAGAGTGAGACTCTGTCTCAAAAAAAAAAAAAAAAACAAACAAAAAAACACTGATGAAAGAAAGTATTGATGATACAAACAAATGGGAAAACATCCCATGCTTATGGATTGGAAGAATTAACATTTGCCCAAAGCAGTCTACAGATTCAATGTGATCCCTATCAAAATACTAACAATTTTTTCAGAATTAGAAAAAACATTTTTTTCAGAACTAGAAAGAACTTCTATAAAGTTCATATGGAATCAGAAAGGAGCCCAAATAGTCAAAGAAATCTTGAGCAAACAAACAAAAAAACCAAAGCTGGAGGTATCACATTGCCTGACTTCAAATTATACTACAAAGCTATAATAATCAAAACAAATTGGTACTGGTATAAAAATAGACACACAGATCAATCGAATAAAATAGAGAACCCAGAAATAAAGCCACATACTTACAGTCAACTGATCTTTGACAAAGTCGACAAGAACATACACTGGGGAAAGGACACCTTTTTCAATAAACGGTGCTGGGGAAACTAGATTGCCATATACAGAAGAATGAAATTTGACCCCTACCTCTCACCATATACAAAAATCAACTCAAGATGGATTAAAGACTTGAATATAAGACCTGAAACTATAAAAACACTAGAAGAAAACCTAGGGAAAACTGTTCTGGACATTGGTCTAGGCAAAGAATTCATGACTAAGACATCAAAAGCACAGGCAACAAAAACAGACAAATGGGATTCAAATTACAAAGCTTCTACACAGCTAAAGAAATAATTAACAGAGTGAAGAGACAACCTGCAGAATGGGAGAAAATATTTGCAAACTATACATCTGATGGGACCAATATCGAGAACTTACAAGGAACTCAAAAAACTCAACAAAAAAAAACAAAAACAAATAACCTCTAAAAAGTGGGCTAAGGGCCAGGTGCAGTGGCTCACACCTGTAATCCTAGCACTCTGAGAGGCTGAGACAGCAGTAGTGCTTGAGGTCAGGAGTTAGAGACCAGCCTGAGCAAAAGCAAGACACGTCTCTACAAAAAACAGAAAAAATTAGCCAGATGTGGCAGCATGTACCTGTAGTCCCAGCTACTCCAGAGGCTGAGGCAGAAGAACTGCTTGAACCCAGGAGTTTGAGGTTGTAGTGAGCTATAATGATGCCACTGCACTCCAGCCCAGGCAACAGAGGGAGACTCTGTCTCCAAAAAAAAAAAAAAAAAAAGAGCTAAGGACACAAATAGACATTTTTCGAAAGAAAACAATTGGCCAGCAAGCATATGAAAAAATGTTCAACGTCACTAAATATCATGGAAATGCAAATTAAAACCACACTGCGATATCATTTTACACCAATCAGAATGGCTATTATTAAAAAGACAAAACAATAACAGATGGTGAGGATGCAGAGAAAAGGGAACTCTGTGTTGGTGGGAATGTTAATTAGTGCAACCTCTATGGAAAATAGTATAGAGATTTCTCAAAGAACTAAAAGTAGATCTACCATTTGATCTAGCAATCCTACTACTGGGTATCTACCCAAAGGAAAAGAAATCATTATATTAAAAATATACTTGTACTCATGTTTATTGCAGCACTATTCACAATAGCAAACATATGAAATCAACTTAAGTGTCCATCAGTAGAGGGCTACATAAGGAAAATGTGGTATATATACACAATGGAATATTATTCAGCCATAAAAAAGAAGACAGTCATACCTTTTGCTGCAACATGGATAGAACTGGAGGCTAGTATCTTAAGTGAAACAACTCAGATACAGAAAGACAAATACCATATGTTATCACTTACAAGTGGGAGCTAAATAATGTGTATAATGCATACACATGGAAGCAGAATGTGGAATGATAGACAATGGAGATTTGGAGGGGTTAAGGGGTGGGGGAAGGGTAGATAATGGGAGGTTGCTTGGTGGGTACAATGACAATGTGCATTGCTCCTATGATGGATGCAATGAAGGCTCTGACTTCACCACAGTGCAATATATCAACATAGTAAAATGCACTTGTACACCATGAATATATACAAATTAAAAATAAATTAATGAAACTGAAAAATAAAGCAAAAAATTAACAAAATTTAAAAATTTTTAAAAATGAAAAAAACTGCCTTATGCTGAGCCAAAAAGCAAACTTCAATACATTCAAAGGACTACAATCAGACATAGTATGTTATCTGACCACAGTGCCAGTAAGCTAAAAGTTAATAAAATAAAAAGAAATCACTCATATATTAGAAATAAAATAATTCTATAACCTATAGGTTAAAAAACAAGTCACAATAAAAATTAGGAAATATTTTGATATGAATATGGAATGCAGGTGCAGATAAGCTTAATAGTACATGTGTAACTTTAAATGCATACATTATCAAACAGGAGAAGCTAAAAATCAATGAACCAAGAATCTATCTAAAGAAGTCAGAAAGATAGCAGAAGATTAAGTCCCCCAAGAAAGTAGAAATATTAAATAATTAAGGGCAGAAATTAATGAGATCATGAACATACAATCATCAAAGATCAACAAAGTCAAAAATTGTCTCTTTGAAGAGACTAATAAAATTCATAATTTTATTAGGGAAGCTGATTAAGAAAAAAAAGTGAAAGAAGGTATAAATAACCAGGAATGAAAAAGGGAATATATGAATAGACATCTAAAGATATTAAAGAGATCGCAAAAAATATAGGAAGATAAAAAAAATAGAAGATTAAAGGATTATAAAGGTAGAAATAAAACTGTATTTGTAGATGAATTATAAATTCAATTTATAAATGAAATCATAAATGAAAATGCAAAAGAATTTACAGATAAAACATTGGAATTAAAAAGTAAGTTTAGTGAGATTGCTGGATATATAAGATATTAATATACAAAAATCAATGCAGTTCCATATACAAACAATTAGGAAATCAGGAAAATAAAATTTTAAAAAGATTCCATTTATAATCACATAAAAAATTCAAATACCTAGGAATAACTCTAACAAAATATGTGCAATACTTCTATACATACACACATAAAAGAGAAAAAGCCATTTTTAAGAGAAACCAAAGGAAACCTAAGCAAATGGAGGAAGATACCATATTCATGGATTAGAAGACTCATAATCAAAAGATGTTAATTCTTTCCAAACAGATCTATAGATTTAATACAATTCCAACCAAATCACAAGTTTTTTGTAGCCCTTGACAAGCTAATTATAAAATTTATATGAAATACGGAAAGGGTAGATGTTGATCAAAGGGTACAAAGGAGCAAGGGTACTTGAAGAGTAAGTTTTACTAACCTATTGCACAGCATGGTGATCACTGTTAATAATAATGTATTGTGTATTTCAAAATTGCTAAAAGAATAGATTTTTAACATTCTCACCACAAAAAAATGATAAGTTGTTGAGGTGATGGATATGTTAATTTGCTTGATGGAATCTTTCTATAATGTATAAACAGATCGAAACTCCACACTGTACCTGATAAATATATAGTTATTATTTGACAATTAAAAATAAATAAATGAAAATATCATTTAAGTGAAAGAAGACTGACACAAAGGCCATACAGTGTATGATTCCAGTTACAGGAAATGTTTAGAATAGGTAAATCCATAGAGATAGTAAATAAAAGTGGTGGTTGCCAGGGGTTGAGACAAAGAGGGAATAAAGAATGACTGCTAATGGATGTAAGATTTCTTTTTCGGGTGATAAAAGTATTATAAAATTAGATAGTCGTGATAGTTATACAACTCTGTAAATATACTAAAAATCACTGAATTGTACATGCTAAAGGGTTAAATTCTCTGGTATGTGAATTATATCTCAACGTTATTGTTTTAAAAAACAAAGAAAAAGAAAAGAAAATGTACATGGGACAAACAAGACATTTTGGGAGGGGAGAGGGTAGGAGAAGAGAATAGAAAGCCTTGCTCTATAAAATATCTAGACTTAATTATGAACCTACAATAAATAAGAAATATGATATTGGCTCAAGGATAAATAAACCAGTAAGATATAAGATTTATAACAGTAAGATTGTTATCCTGTACCATCATTTGCACTTGATTCTTCAGTTCCTTTACCTCCAGTTCCTTCTGATTAAATACTACTTCATCAGCAGCGAGAGCACACTAGGAGGGAAAGAAGGCAGAAGTGATAATCACTACAGAATACCCAAGAGAACCCACATAATACCACAAAAATGGTGCTCTGACAATAGCTTGATGATATCTCATAAAATTTTCTTATTCTTTTCCTTTTCAGTTGTTTCAGATTTCTTTCCAAGAAAAGCAAAAACAGTTGAGAGGACCTATCATTGCTGTAACATAGGAATTAATTACCATGAAGACAGGATGATTTTCCTGACTTTTATTTCCTGCATATGAAAACCAGTTATTTAGGTTCTTGAGTACACTCAAGAAGATTTTTACAAGTCTGCTAAAACTGCTATGAGATTTAATGTGGGTTTTTAAAAATCAAAGCGGTCATATTTTTCAAATTGACATATAGGATTATAAGAATACATCCGGGTATTTAAATGAAGTATATTTGCAGATTTTGTATATTTACACTATGAAGAGATATATTTTGAAGATGTCTAAAAATAGGGTTAAACGGTTTTAATTTCTGATGAATTATGCCTGTTTTTTAGTAAACTTTGGATATGTAAACAATAATTATAAAATAATTTTTAAATTAAATAAACAAAGAAAATTATCATTTGTCAAGGGCCTACTTCATTCTACCTACTGTCCTGGTATTTTAAAAATCTCACTGAAGAGACAAGAATCCCTTTTCATGAAGAAACTGAGGCTCAGTGAAATTAAAACCTCTTCACAAGAAGATACAATGGATTAACCAAACTCCTGAGATTTGACCCCAGGGCCTATCTGGATCCAAAGCCTGTGTTCTTTCCACAGAGCACAGGGAAAGCTGAGAATGAGTAAATGATTTACAAAAACAGGGTTCACTTTACAAATGAAATTTAATTCATAAAACGAGGTGGCATGAGAGCAGATAGGCCCCTGCAATGGGAACCCATGGACTGAGGCCAGCCTTGATTTTTGTCACCGTTTCATGGTGGGGTTTTGGGTAAGTCCATTCTTTTCTCTGCTTGGGATCCTTATATCACCAAATGAGAAAGCATGAAATTTCAGCTTGAGATAAAAATTAAAATTTCCTATGTCCATTGCCTTGAAAATATTCATATTATCTTTCTTGGGATAAAATAAACTGCTGACCAGGAGAATTAACTGCTTTTTTTAAATCTGAAAAACAAACATATATTTTTAAATTAAACCAAATGAGGAGGGTGATGATGATCCTGATGGTCCTTATAATACCATATGCTTATATAACTTACGTGACTTCTCTCTTCTGTAACTAATTCTCATCAGCTAATATCCTCTTTCTATAGGCAACTAATTATCTATTGAAAAGCTTAAAATATAATCGCTCTCTCAGTTCTGCATATTTATATATTTTTATATATGCTTTATAACTTAGTTTTATTATTAAACACTATTTTATTAAACATAATTTCCGTGTTCAAAATCTTTAATAAAAAAAGGCAACGAAGTCCCTTAAGAGATATTTATGAGTGGGTAGAATGTTCCAATAATTGAGTAATGGTGAAAAATCAAGGTTGCAACACTATCTGGCAGTTTCTAAGAAGGAGGAGATGGTAATTTCAGAATGACACTTACTTCCCTAGCACAATCCAGCTAGTATTCCACCTGTGAGATGGCCCACAATCTCATCTTGGATAATAATTTCTTAAATAAGTATTTACCTGCTTACCTAACAGACTCAAGGATACAGGGCTGAGAAAAGAGAATATCCTTGCTCCTCCTTGCTCAGACCTGCTAGTCCCCTTGCCTAGCAATCTCCCTAAGCAGCTGAATTTACAGAGCTGCCTTCACAGTAACACCTGAGTGCGAGCTACTGAGTCCAATCCCTTAGCTGCCACTGGGTACGAACAGGCAGGTGAAAAATAAATGAGAGGTATGGATAGTAATAAGCTAACATTTATTGGGCCTTACTACAGGTTAGGCATTCTTCTCATTGTTTTATGGGAACTAATGCTTTAATATTCACAACTCTATGAGGTTGGTATTATTGTTTCCATTTTACAGATGTAGAAATGGAAGCACAGAGAGGTCAAGTATTTGTACAAGGTCATAGAGCTAGTAAGCAAAGGAGGCAGGATTCACACCTAGGGAGTTTGGTACCCATGTCCTTAACCACTATGTTATTTTGTCTCTGACACAGAACAGAAAAGGAAGTTTAAAAAACAATGTTTTAAAGAGACACACAAGGTGAGGAATGACAGCAATCATTTCTCCATTTGCTATCCAGTGTTACCTAAAGACTACTAGTCTTGCAAGATACCAAACAAAAAAGGGAATCCATATTTTAAAACTTGGTAACACCAGGCTAGGTGTGGTGGTTCACACCTGTAATCCCAGCACTTTGGGAGGCCAAGGCAGGAGGATGGCTTAAGGCTAGGAGTTTAAGACCAGCCTGAGCAAGAGTGAGACACCATCTCTACAGAAAATAGAAAAACTAGCTGGGTGTGGTGGTGCATACCTGTAGTCCCAGCTACTCTGAAGGCTGAGGCAGGAGGACTGCTTGAGCCCAGGAGCTTGAGGTTGCAGTGAGCTACGATGATGCCACTGCACTCTAGCCTGAGCAACAGAGTGAGGCCCTGTCTCAGAAAATGAAAAAATTAAAAAAAAAAAAAAAAAAAATTTAAATTGGGGAACACCAAATGTTATGTCTCTCACTTTGAGATTCATAATATTCATTAGCACTTTCAAAGTTCTGAGAGGTCTTGCCATTAAAAAACCTGTATGCTTTTTGCAATCTATCATTCCCCAAAATAATCTGATCATGGTACCCTTTTTTGGCAAGACAATTAATATCTCTGGGAAGTCATAATCTAGAGTACATAATCTAGAACAAGTTTAAATTTAGTTTCCAACAAATGGAGAGAGGAAGTTACTACCCACCCTGCCCCCAAGCAATGGGTTTTTACAGGCTTCCAATTTCAGCCACCTTAAAAGCATGAAGGAAAAGTGCTTCCTATTACCAACTCCTATATGCTTCCAATTCAAGCTTCCAATTACCCGAACTTCCTGTTCCACCTGTTTCTTATACTAATGAGGAAGGGCCTGCTTTACCTAGGCAGAGTTACTACCTTTCAAAAAAAAACCCCTCCCCCAAAAACCCAAAACCCCAAAGAGACTTAAAAGGTGTTACCTTAAATGCTTATATTTAAATATTAAAGCCACTGTAATAAAGCAGCAGTTCTCACAGTGTTCCACAGAAACCCTTTTGGCATGTCCCTTAGAGTCCTTCAGGGTGTCCATGAAGTCAAAACTATTTTCATAATAATACTAAAACAATATTTGCCTTTTTTACCATGTTGACATTTGCACTGATGATGCAAAAGCAATGGTGGGTAAAACTGCTGGCACCTCAACATAAACAAAGGAAGTGACACCAAACTGTACTAGCAGTCATCCACTGTCAGACACTCACAATATAAACAAATGCCAGTTTCACTTAAGAATGTCTCAGTGAGACCCGGCATGGTGGCTCCCACCTGTAATCCTAGCACTTTGGGAGGCTGAGGTGGGAGGATCACTTGAGGCCAGGAGTTCAAGACCATCCTAAGCAATAACATGAGACCCCATCTCTACAAAAAATTTTAAAATTATCCAGGTGTGGTGGTACACACCTATGGTCCCAGCTACTCAAGAGGCTTAGGCAGGAGGATCACTTGAGCCCAGGAATTTGAGGTTGCAGTGAGCTATGATGACACCACTGCACTCTAGCCTGGGTAACAGAACAAGACCCTGTTTCAAAAGGAAAAAAAAAGTCTTGGTGAAGCAATAAAAATTACTAACTCTCAACCCTGAGTATGTGTTTCTGTGTGACAAAATGGGAAGTATTCATAAAGTATTTCTGTGGCATAATGGAAGGTAAAAGTTATCTGTTGGAAAAAGCACTTGTACAACTGAGTTGCAAGCTCAACTAGCTACTTATTTCATGGGATACTATTTTTACTCTAAAGAACAACAGAGACCATGGTTTTTCAGACTTGGATATGTGGCAAACATTTTTTTGAAAATGAGGACCCATGAATTCAACGAAAACAAAGAAATAGTTATTTGTTGTAAATGATAAACTTCGAGTTTCGCACCAAAATTAGACTTTTGGGAAACATTTCTACCACTGTAAGCTTGACAGCTTCCGATACTTAAAAGAAGTTGCTGGTGCGATCACTAGTGATATTAATGAATGTGATTTTTTGATATTATATAATGAAATGTGTCACCATTTGAAAGATGTACATCCTTAGTACACAAATATTTTCCAAATGACCAAATGCATAATGATTCAAAATCACATGTGGATAAAATATCCAATCAAAGTATAAGATAGAGACTAGTAGATTTCAATATATAGATCTTAATGTAACAAAATAGTTTTTAAATCCCAGAGGCTGAGGTAGGAGGATTGCTACAGGCCAGGAGTTCCAGGCCAGCCTGGGCAACATAGTGAGACCTCATCTCTTAAAAAAAAAAAAAGAAAGAAAAGAAGAAAGAAATTTCTACTTGTTGAGTTTTGGTGTAGCAGCAAAGAAGAATATCTACAACTATCTGACAAAGTTATTAAAATACACCTCCTGTCCAACTGCAAATCTATGAAGCTGAATTTTCTTCCCAAACTTCAATTAAAACAACATATTGTTATAAATTGAATGATGAAGCAGATATGAAAATCCAACTATCTTCTATTAAGGCAGACATTAAAGAGGTTTGCAAAAATGTGAAACAATTCTATTCTTAAAATTTGTTTTGTGTTAGAAAATAGTTATTTTTCGTGGGAAAAAAAGTTCTTTATATTAACGTGTAATAAGGCTATAATTGTTAGTTTTTAATGAATTAATAAATAGTTTAAATTTTTTTCAATTTTAATTCTAATATAGTAAATATCAATAAATATAACCCACATAAATAAAAGCTCTTTTGGGAAACCCTGATTTTAAAAGTATAAAGAAGTCCTGTTCCCTTAGTTTATTAAAAAAAAAAAAAAAAACTAAAAAAATAAGGCCAAGTGTGGTTGGTGGCTCATTCCTGTAATCCCAGCACTTTGGGAGGCCAAAGCAGGAGGACCACTTGAGGCCAGGAGGTCGAGACCAGCTTGAGCAACATAGCAAGACCTCATCTCTACAAAAAATCAAAAAATTAGTCATGCACCTGTAGTTCTAGCTACTTGGGAGGCTGAAGCAAGAGGATCACTTGAGTTCAGGAGTTTGAGGCTGAAGTGAGTTATGATGGTGCCTCTGCACGCCAGCCTGGGTGACAGAGCAAGATCCTGTCTCTAAATAAAAAATAAAAATTAAAAAATAAATAAATAAGTCCTGGGATCAAAAAGTTTGAGAACTGTTGTAATAGAGGACAATATAAATAGCTTCTTTATAACACTTCATATAAAAAGGTTTTACAGAAAGCTATGTTTTTAATTACATGTTTTCCTATTTTAAAAAACAGACTCACAAAGTTCAGAACCGTGTTACTTAGGGAACAACAACATTCCTTAAATAAATAGGACCACCCATTTGCCCACTAGATTGCAAACTCCCAGCAAGCAGAACTACAGCATGTCCTGTTCTCCACTATTTCCACAATCTTCATGCAATAAATGTTTTCTGAATGAAAAGTGGGGAAATGTAATTCTAAACTCAATATATGTATATACAATATGCATACATGTACATACCTATGTTCATTAAATATCAACAAATATGTTGACTTGTTTCTCAAGGAACAAAGTAATTTTTTCTTTTAAGAACCACTGACCAGGGTGAGTGGGCAGGTGGGCAAGAGGGGGCGGGGGTGGAGGCAGGAAGAACTACTGACCGGTAAAGGGAGAAAAGCTTAGTAAAGTATAACTTAATTTTGTTTCTGAAAATGTGTTTCTTTTCCTCCTCTAAATTGACAACCAGTTCCACAAGCTTCTATTTAATAAATATAACAAATAAATTAAAATACATTTTAACCAAAGGAGAAAGAAAGGTATAACTGTGAGGAGGAAGGATAGCAAGGGTAGAAAGAAACAGAGTAAGGGAAGGCAAATGAGATTCTACATATAATTCTTTTAAAAAACCTGAAATGCCAGCATGACTTAGAATTTACTTGCCCAAATAAATTTAGTCCTTAAACAAGATACTCATAAAAGTGATGTCTAAATGTATTAAATTCTCACATGTACCCCAAAAATGTATATAATATGTTTCAACAAAAAAAAAATTAACAAAAAAAGTGACACCTAAGTACCTGGCATTTTTTAAGCTCTCTTTTCAGTTGGAGAACTGTAATATGCTGTGGTCCTTCTTCCAGGTTTCCAATAGCTCGGTTTTCTCTAACTGAAGTGAAGACATCCTTCCTGACCTCCTGGGTCATGTGAAACCACTCCTGCAGCTTGTGTTGCTGCTTTTGGTTTAGTCTGACAGCATCTTTTAAGTCCACCAAGAAGGTAAAAGCTTCTTCTATACAACTTTGGTAACCCAGACATTCTCCCTGTAGCTGAGCTACTTGTTCCTCAAGAGAATGGATTTTATTTTTATCAGGAGTCCCCTCTCGATGGATCTGGCTAGTTTGGCTGACACTAGTCCGCTGGCTTTGCAAAGCTTCTCGAAGCAACTTAATCTCAAATTCCATTTCATCCATACGGTCTGACTCAGGGCTGAAGTTTACAGTGGGTTTGTTTCTAATGTTCCGTGCTCTGTTGGCATATTTGAGAGAATTTAAGGACTCGTCAAAATCTGAGGAGGATGGGCTGACACATGTGATCATGACAGTCTTAGCACTGCCTCCCAGGGAATCTTTCAGAAGCCGGGTAATTTTAGCATCCCTGTATGGAATATGTGAACTCTTCCTGCGTGGGTCTCCAAGAGCACTAATTACGTTGCCTAAAGCCAGCAACCCACTGTTGATTTGAATGGATTCCTTGAACCGTTCACCAGTATTCCCCGTTTTGGTTACTCTTTCTGATCCAGCCAAATCCACAAAGTGGAACTTTGAGACAATATGCCGATGGGAATACCAAGATCCATCTTCAGGTGCCTTTGTATTTTTCTCAACTTGACAAATGCTGATTGTAAAAATTGCATGTGATCTGCTGGAGTGCTCATTCATTTGGGTGGTACCTGTATGTCTGGCTGCATTCCCCATCTCCAGAAGACTCATCACTTCATCTGCACCCTCTACATGACATTCCTTGGCCCCAACAATCACTTAAAATGCAATAACAAGTTTTTAAACAAGGCTTTCATCAAAATTCAGTACAGTTAAATTAATCACACAACAGTTATCATTTGCTAAAAAGCCTGGCCAAGATAGTACCTTTTAAAAAAATCAATAGCACTTCAAACAAAAACAGTAACATCAGCAACATCATTAAATAATTTTGGATAATCTCCCAAAGGAACTATTTTGACAGCACTCATTGTGATCTTAAAACTCTAAAACATATAATTTTTTGAAAAAACAATCTAGCTTCTTTGGAGTCAAATATCACACTCAATTCTTTGAAATGACTGACAAGGCCAGGCACAGTGACTCCTGCCTGTAATCCTAGCACTTTGGGAGGCTGATGTGGGAGGACAGCTTGAGCCCAGGACTTTGAGACCAGCCTGAGCAAAAAAGCAAAACCCCGTCTCTACAAAAATTAAAAAAAAAATAGCTGGGTGTCGTGGCACACCTGTAGTCCCAGCTACTTGGGGAGCTGAGGCAGGAGGATCCCTTGAGCCTGGGAGTTTGAGGTTGCAGTGAGCTATGATGATGCCACTGCACTCTAGCCCAGGAAACAGAGTAAGACCCTGTCTCAAAAAAAAATGAATGAATGAATAAATAAATAAATAAAATTATTAACAAAAGAAAAACTCTTTATTCCAGTACTTTGATTTGTAAAGTCTAATAGATTAATTAAAAGATAACAGATTACACATAATTCAAAAGAGTTAATCATTAGTAGATTAAAAGAATTAATTAGAAATAATTAAAAGAAATTAGGTTTTTTTTTCAGTTAACAGTCAAGCCATCCTTAGCTTTTAGGTTTTTTGATATGTGGAGTCATAATCAATGATGAGTCAAAAATTCAACAAATAAATCTGTTCAAAAACAGATACGGCCTATGTAATATCAGAGTGCAAGGTAACAGATGAGATCACAATTCAAAAAAGGAAAGTTTCTATTTCAACAGCAGAATAAGAACAAAAAATAACCTAATAAGTTTACAACTGCATTATCTGTTTATATCCAAAAATATTTCAAAGAGGAGTAGGTGGATTTGGGCTTTGAATCAGAGCAGTAAAGCTCCTGATCTCGAATTAGTGCCATAATGCTTCTTCACTCAGATCCTGTCACGTCACTATTTATTCAAAATATAATCATTTCATCGACATTATTTCTATCATGACACTTTTTTAACAACATAGCTCATTGAAAGTACCTTCCCACAAACAGAAGGTATATAATATCAGAGTTTATAGAATATAGTGATATAACTATACATCACATTAAAACTTTTATAAAATTTTTCTAACGTTAGGCTGTAAGTGAGCACTATGCTTCTCAAACCTAAATCACCTGGTAGCTTTATAAAAAAATAGTGACACGGGGCCAGATGCCTGTAATCCTAGCACTTCAGGAGACTGAAGTGGGAAGATCACTTGAGACCAGGAGTTCAAGACCAGCCTGGGCAATATAGCGAGACTCCATCTCTATAAAAAATTTTTTAAAATTAGATGGGCATGGAGGCATGTGCCTGATGGAAATAACGTCAGCTACTCGGGAGGCTGAGGCAAGAGGATCACCCGAACCAGGAGTTTGAGGTTGCAGTGAGCTATGATCACGACACTGCATTCCAGCCTGGGTGACAGAGTGAGATCCTTCTTCTAAAAAAAAGAAAAGAAATTACATGTAAACAGAAAAAGAAATCTAGAAGAAAACACACCAAAAAGAGAAGACACTATTTCTAGGTTCTGAGATAATCTTTAACTTTCTTCCTTACACGTTACTGTTTTCAAAATATTCTATGATGAACATATTAGCTTTAAAATCAGAAAAGCAGAAATTATTCCCTAAAATACTTGCATTTTGAACTTCCCATTTTCAAACAAATGCATATTAGTTAATGAGATTAACAAGTTACTATCACAAAAAGTCAGAACTTTAGGAGCACAAAGAACATGTAAATGTCAACACAGAAAAGCAAAAACATAAACTCTAACTTAAAAAAAAAAAAGGTGTGCTGGGACAAAAATCAAAGATGAAGAAAGTTCCTAAAGGAAAAGCCATCCCAAATCTTGGGATAGATATGGGAGGAAAAAAAGATACAAAAACAAATTTAGCCTGTATCACAGTTTCACTTGAGGTCAGGCCACAGAGGGACAATTTATAGGAAATCAATATCTTGAATTGCAAATTAATAACTTCATCTCACCAATCAGTCAGAACTACTTTTTCATCTGAGTTATTTAAATAAGATTGATAATCAATAAGCCACTCAATTTAAAAGTAAACTAAATTCATTTTGCTTCCATATCCATTTTTAAAGATTCTTAAAATATATCCAGAAACTGAATTAAAGCATGTCTGTTTGCTAATGAAGGCAATCAACTTAGTGGGCTACCTGTGTTTCCTTTTTCATCTTCTCGGATGTGAAGATCCTTCACAGATGTCTCCAATTCTAAAAGATCTCTTAGTTCTTCCTTGTATACTTCTATATAAGATACTTTTATATTAAAGTCAATGCTAGGATGTTCAGAGATGCTTTGAAATATTTCTTGGATAGCTCGAGGAATGATACCCTTTTGACCTTCCACAACTGAAGCTGAAAATTTAGAAAAAGAAAGCATATCTACAACTTAAAATGTAAGTAAAGCTACAACCCAAAATTTATGGTTAATACATTATTTTCTTACATTTCTATACAACATTTTTGAATCACAACTATAAAATTAATAGGTAAAAGTTTTCACATGCATCCCCTTAGAATTCATTCATGTATTTATTCAACAAATATTTATTTAGTACCTATTATACGCCAGGCACTGTTCTAGGATTCTGGGAACCATCAGTGAACAAAACAGGGGGAGAAGAAATCTCTGCCCTGGTACAGAAGACAGACAATACCAAAACAAAAAAAACCTGATAAGTGAATTACATGGTATATTAATAGGTGCTAAACGTACCTGGAGAAAAAAATAGGGCAGGGTAGGGGGACTGGAAGTATGACTGTGCATGATGGGGTGGGAAGTACTCACAACTTTAAATAGGCAGGTCATGGTGGGCATCATTTAGAAGCTGACATTTGAGCAAAGACTTAAAAGACGCGGTGGAGAGGCCCCATGGATAGCTGAGTAAAGTGTCCCAGACAGAGGAAACAGCCACCATGTAGGTAGGCACTAAATTGGTGTGAGTCATAAACAAGAAGGTCAGCATGGCTGTTGCAGAGGGAGCAAAGGCAGAGTGACAGGAGATGAGGTCAGAGAGGTGACAGAAGCCAGTTCACGGAGGTCCTTACAAACCACTGTACAAACCACTGTACACTTTGGGTTTTAATCTGAGTGAGATGAGAGCCACTAGAATAGAGCAATAACTTACTATTGCTTGAGATTTTTAAAAGTCCACTCTGGCTGCTGTATTTTATAAGGGTAGAAGGAGGGAGACCATTGAGGAGGCTACTGCAGTAATGTGGGAGTCAAAGGAGTCAAGTGGTAGACATAATGGTGTCTCGCACCAGGATGGTAGCCGGATTCTGGATTTATGTTGAAGGGAGAGCTATTAAGATATCCTGACAGGCTGGATATGGGATGTGAGACAAAGTGATTGAGTCAAGGATGACTCCAAGGTTTTGTCTTGAGCCACTGGAATTGCCATCAACCTTTATGGGGAAGGATGGGTATTGAGTTGGCTTGAGGAGAAAATGTCAGAAGTTCAGTTTTTAACCTACTAAGCTTGAGATGTCTATTGGGCATTCCTTAGGTTGAATACGCAGTTGAAAATTGGAAGTCAGCTACATATACATAGTATTTAATGTCATGAGAGTGGATGAGATCACCAAGAAAAGTACAGAATCAGAAGAGAAGAGCACCAAAAGTCTGAGCCCTACTTCATTTATTGGTTCCCTTATAAGGAACCAGCAAAAAATCATGAGGAGCAATCAGTTAAGTAGGAGGAAAACCAAGAATGTGGTGGTCTAGAAACCAAGTGCAGAATGTATATCAAATCTGCTGATAGGTCCAGTAAGATGAGATATGAGAACTGACCACTGGATTTAGCAAAGTGAAGGTCATTTATGATTATCTTGACAAGTATGGTTTTTTTTTTTTTTTTTTGAGACAGAGTCTCACTCTTTTTGCCCGGGCTAGAGTGCCATGGCATCAGACTAGCTCACAGCAACCTCAAACTCTGGGGCTCAAGTGATCCTTCTGCCTCAGCCTCCCAAGTAGCTGGAACTACAGGCATGCGCCACCATGCCTGGCTAATTTTCTCTATATATTTTTAGTTGTCCAGCCAATTTCTTTCTATTTTTAGTAGAGACGGGGTCTCACTCTTGCTCAGAGCTGGTCTTGAATTCCTGAGCTCAAACGATCCTCCCCCCTCAGCCTCCCAGAGTGCTAGGATTACAGGCATGAGCCACCACGCCTGGCAGACAAGTATAGTTTTAATGGTACTGGAGGTAAAAGTCTAAATAGAGTGGATTTAAGAAAGAATGGGAGGAGGAGAACTGGACACGAGTCAGAGATAACACCTTCAAGGTTCTGATGCAAAGGAAAACAGAGAAGTGAGATGGTAGATGGCTGGGAAAGTGGGTAAAGAAAGGGTTATTAAATGTCGTTTTTCATTTTTTATAGAGGTGGGGTCTTGCTATGTTGCCCAGGCAGGTCTCAAACTCCTGGCCTCAAGTGATCCTCCCACTTTGACCTCCCAAAGTGCTGGGATTACAGGCGTCACTGTGCCTGGCCTATTAATCATTTTAAGAACAGTAAACATAGCTATATCAAGCATTGTCTCAACTTTTAGTACTACTAACACCAAAATACTACTAAAATTATCATTTTAATTGATGATAAATTATATTCACAATAATCTAATCACTATAATTATTCACTGTTTAAAATACCATGTGGGCAAAGATTTAAAATTTGATAATGCCTAGTTTTCTCAAGGATGTGAACAAACTGGGTCCTCTAATATACTGTAACAATGTAAATTGGTACAGCCTTTTTGGAGAATCATTAATGTCAATAGTATCAAAAATTTAAACACAATCAGCCTTTAACTCAGATATAGTCCTAAAGGAATACATATGCACATACCCAAAGATGTTATATAAGGATCAGTAAAGATTGATTATAATCGTGAAAAAATTCCAAACAACCTAATAAATCCATTAGTAGGAGAATGGATAGTTAACGATGGAATCACATGCACCTACCATTAAACAGGTATCTGAGATCTATGAAGTAAAAAAAAACAATTGCATAGCAAATCTCATCTGGGTAAAAGAAAAAATACATATCTATGCAATTAATATTTTTGAAAAAGTATTCCAAAAACTTAATGGTGGTTACCTCTGGGGAGTTAAAATAGGGAAACAAAAAAAAGAAAAACTTTTACTTTTTATCTTAATTGTAATATTTGAATTTTTACCATTAGAAATAATTTTTAAATATATAGTTTAAAAATAAAAGTTTCAAATATAGTTTAAAAATAAACTAATAAATACATTGTAGAAAACTGGAAGAAGCAGAAAATAAAGAAGCTTATAATCAAATGACAAGACAACGCAATAAACTAAATGATGTTTATATAAGTTTAAGGCAAAAATAAAAGATTTTATAAGAAAATATGTTTGAAAAGTTCCATGAATGAGACAGGCATAAGTGGTACCAGTGAAGTCCAAAGCAGGTAGGTGTAGTAGAACTGTCCACTTTAATATAAAAAGATAAAACTCTATGGGGTGGCATTTTATTCCATAAATAGGCCATGCTATTTTATAAATATTTTACCTTTCCCAACTTACTAATTCACTGTTCATTAAATACTAGATCCAGGAACGTGGCCCTTAGCTCATAAAAAAATCTTTCAACACAAAGGGGTGCCTGCCCCTGTCCAAAGACATTCCATCCCTGGGATATGCACTAGTGTCCCCACTATTAGTGGGAGCCACTATAATAAAAATGTTGGTGCTTTTAGACAACATGTAATTTCTGAAGCAGAAAAAGCCGTAAAAAAAGAATAAACTCGCCTGAGCTAAGACCAACCTATTTCACAGTCCTTTGTACTAAAATGTCTTTCTCTTTAGTTCATTTATTACGGTCTGCATGGAATTCTAATCACTACAGTGCAAATTCATTTATGTTGGCAAGATCCTTTTTCTAAAAAATCCTTGTATCATATTTCTTCACACTGAGCCAAGAGCATCTGTTCTGAGATTTCTGGGTCGCGTGGGAAAGGTGCCTGTAGCTTGAGGGTAGAAAGGGTTAAAAAAGGGCAAGGAAGCAAGCCAGAGTCTGGAGGCAACAGAGGATGTGTGTAGAAGAGATGCAGAAAGGCCAGGAATGAGAAAGGGGACACCTCCACACCTCTTCTCCAACGCTATCTAAGCCAGCTTCCACAACCAGAACACAGACCAGTACAATAAAGTCATGAGTGAACATCTATTTATGCCCCACTTTGTTTCAAAAAGAACTTTAAAGCAGCTTTACAAAAATGTGTACGAGGGACTTACACAGATGCTTTTACATCAATGTTCACAGCACCATTATTTACAAGAGCCAAAAGAGGGAAACAAACCAAATGTCCAACAATGGAAGAATGGATGAATAAATGTGGTATATACATACAATGGAATATTATTCAGTCATAAAAAGCAATGAAGTTCTGATAGATGCTACAAGATGCTAAGTGACAGAAGCCAGATATAGAAAGATAAATATTGTATGCTTCTACTTTTATGAAATATCTAGAATAGGCAAATTTGAAGAGACAAAGTAAATTAAGGGTTACCAAGGGATGTGGAGTTGGGGGAGTTATTGCTAAACAGGTACAGAACTTCTGTTTGGGGTGATGAAAAATTTTGGAAATAGTGGTGATGACTACATTAACACTGAATGTATTTGATGCCACAGAACTGTACACTTAAAAGTAGTTAAAATGGTAAATTTTATGTTATGTATATTTATATATATTTTTATCACAGTTTAGAAATTACTAAAGGCTGGGTGTGGTGACTCACACTTATGGCCCCTGCTGCTTAGGAGGCTGAGGTAGGAGGATCACTTGAGCCTAGGAGTTCAAGACTGCAGTGAGCTATGATCACACCACTGCACTCTACCTGGAGTTGACAGAGTAAGACCCTGTCTCAAAAAATGAAAATAAAAAATAAAATTAAATTAAAAAACAGTAAAAAAAAAAAAAGTGTGTAAGATACAACTTAAAATAAGTGGAAGGAAAAAATTGAGACTTAAAGTTTCTGTAGGCCAGTTTAGAAATCTGCCCATCATTTTTAGCATGGTTCCATGGAAAATATATTCGAAGCAACAAAAAGTTGGCTTACAAATGAACCTTAAAAACAACTTGTGTCCAATCTTCTAGTTGAAGATAACCAAAGTTTAGATTTTAGGCAAGAAACATCCTGAAAATCTGAATTTCTATTAACTTGGATGACTGCCTTTCACCGAATTTAAGATGCAAGACTACCATCATGTGGCAAGTGAAGGAAACTGTAGGTTTTTTCCAATACCATAAAGGGAGAAAGTGAAGATTCCTTTTTAAGAGCTTCTAGGAACTAGCCAATAGGAAATGTCTAAACCCTTTCAAACTATAGTATAGAGAAGCAATCTAAATTAGCCAGAATATACAATTGACCAGAAATAGCTCATTTATTCCTCACTTCACTGGATAACGAAGCACAATAAATCAAAAGACTTACCAAAAAGCTGAATTTCAAATATTTATAATAAAGCTTCAATATGTATTTTGCTAATCTAAATATCACACTTGCAATATTTGTCTTATATTCCTAAAATACACTATTTCAGAGAGAAAATTTGCAAAACCTCAACAGCCATCATTTAGCTGTCATATGGTATTTAAAGGGTACACAAAAGGTTTTGGAAAAGGTTATGCCTTGTAAAGGTCAGTAAATCCAAGGTTCTGAAAAGCAGGAAAATGAATATTAGCTTAAATAACCATCCTATTAAAAAATAAGAGATTTTCCTTCTGCCATAGTGCCTGGCATGATATAAATATTTATATTTATATAATAAATATTAAATTTATAAATATTTATTGGGAAAAAAACAAAAAATAATTTGCATGGTCAATAATCAAACAGCAGGCCAGGTGTGGTAGTTCACACCTGTAATCCTAGCACTTTGGGAGGCTGAGATGGGAGGATGGCTTGAGCTCAGGAGTTCGAGACCAGCCTGGGCAATAGCCAGACCCCCATCTCTACAAAAAAATAGAAAAATTAGCGAGGCATGGTGGTGCGTGCCTGTAGTCCCAGCTACTCTGGAAGCTGAGACAAGAGGATCACTGGAGCCCAGGAGTTGGAGGCTGCATTGAGCTATGATGACACCACTGCACTCTAACTCAGGCAACAGAGAAAGATTTGTGTCAAAAAAACCTTTTTTCAAATAATGAAACGGCAGACAACTGACCCAGAACTGGTGTCCTACATAGACAATCTGAGAAATAGAAAATGCTTGCTAATTTCACTAATATACCAGAAATAAATGTAACTTTAAACAAGAAAGTATAATTTTTCACCTATTGGATGGAAAAAAATTGAATTTATAATATTACGAAGTGACGGCTATCAGCGAACGGCTTTCACATGTTGGTGGTGGGAATTTAAACTAATACAGCTTTTTTGGAGGGTAATTTGTCAGACTGATCTAATCTACATTTTAAATGTGCCTACTCTTTGACTCAACAAATCCATCTCTAGGAATCTATTCTGTAGAAATACTAATACATGTATGTAAACTTAAATGTACAAAGATATACACTGCAACTTTTTTATAACACTAATAATCAGAAACAAGGCCAGGCCCAGTGGCTCACACCTGTAACCCTAGCACTCTGGGAGGCTGAGGCGGGAGGATTGCTTGAGCTCATGAGTTGGAGACCAGCCTGAGCAAGAATGAGACCCCGTCTCTACGAAAAATAGAAAAATTAGCCGGGCATCATGGTGTGCACCTGTAGTCCCAGCTACTTGGGAGGCTGAGGCAAGAGGATCACTTGAGCCCAGGAGTTTGAAGTTGCAGTGAGCTATGATAATGCCACTGCACTCTACCCAGGGCAACAGAGGAAGACTCTGTCTCAAAAAAAAAAAATCAGAAACAACTTAAACATTAATACTGGAATGGATGAACTACGATTCATTCACACCGTGTAAGTTATACAGTCAAAAATGAGATGAATTTCCATGACCCAAATGGGAAGAAGTGAAATGATATTTTATACTATTAAATGTAAAAAAAAAAAAAAAGTTACAGAACCACAGGTATAGCATCTCATTAAACAAACAAAAAACCAAAAAATTACATGTGTGAGTAATATGGCTACTGTACATTATACTGATATTTCTTGGGGCCAGAGGAGCTTTTCACTTGTTTAATTTCTTACGTACCACTTGCAACCCTTTTTATAATATACGTTTCTTTAATTTAAAAAAAAGTAGAAAGAAAACACCAAAACTGTTCTTAATGGTGGTCTATTTCTTCTGGTATAGAGATTTTAAGAGCAGTTAAAATATTTTAGAACAGGCCAGGTGCAGTGGCTCACGCCTGTAATCCTAGCATTCCGGGGGGCTGAGGTGGGTGGATCATTTGAGCTCAGGAATTTGAGACCAGCCTGAGCAGGAGTGAGACCCCGCCTCTACTAAAAATAGAGAAGGAAATTAGCTGGACAACTAAAAATATATTAAAAGATTAGCCGTGCATGGTGGCGCATGCCTGTAGTCCTAGCTACTCGGGAGGCTGAGGCAGGAGGATTGCTTGAGCCCAGGAGGAGTTTGAGGTTGCTGTGAGGTACGCTGATGCCATGGCACCCTAACCCGGGCAACAGAGTGAGACTCTGTCTCAAAAAAAAAAAAAAAATTTTAGAACAACAGATAACTTTAATAACTTTTTCCCTAACAGAATTAAAATAGTATTCATGGCCTCTTAGTGAAAAAAACAGTAGCATTATAATTACACCAACCTCTGAACATTCTATAACTCCTATTGGCATCAAGCACACGCTGGGTCACTGAGATTGTAAGACATTTACCAATCAAAAAAAAGGCTACAAGAAAAACCACAACTTATATAGAAAAACCGAATTCTTTTTTTTGTGAGATCCTAAAATAATCTAGTATCTGTAATCTCCAAATCCTGTAGAACAGAGATTTGTAAAACTTGGGGGTAGTAGGCTCTTAAGGCCTCTCCATTTAATGTTTGCAATAAGGACTTTCTCAAACTATACAGTCACCCTCTGAGGCTCCCCCACATCCATGTAAGTAATGTGAGAAGTTTCTGAAAGTCACATATTTTACATTTGAGAAGTAGAAAAATGAAAAAATACTGAAAGCCAATACACATATAAAGAATACTAACTAAAATTTAGACAATGATGCCTATGTGCAATATTCAAAAGTTTGTTTTTAGTAGAAAAATACCAATACAGTCAACAGTCTCAACAGAGGACTTGGCTTTCAATCCCCCACTTCACCACTAGCTACCTAACTGAATAATTTTTTCATCTCTCCAGGCCTAGGCCCCTCACTTATCAATGAAGAGAAATGATTTCAAAGGCTCCCTCCAGTTCTACAGGAAAGCCTATGATTCCATCTTTTCCAAGGCTTCTTACTCTATGATTCCATTAATATGAAGTTCTTGAATAGGCAAAAATAATCTGTGGTGGAAAAAAAATCAGAACTGTTACTGCCTCCAAGAGTGGGTTGGTTGGGATTGTTTCCATCTTTTCCAAGATGGAATTACCAACAGCAGAAATTACATCCTAATATATTCAGTTATCTGGCTAGAAAGTGAAAAAAAATAAAAGACATTTTAACCACATAATAAATTTCTCCTACTACCCCTAAGTCCTGGTTGCAGGACTCTTAATATTTACAACTGACTTGTTAAAGGATGCAAAATCTACTGTTAACTCATTTGTCTCTATTACAATTATGTTCAAAATAACAAGGGTTGAACACACTGAATTAAACTTCTTTCCTCATGCAAATATTATGTAATCATAAATTAGATTTCTTAATGAAACGTCAATATTTAAGAACAAATCTTTCAAAGATGATCTTATGATATTTGATTACACTATTCATTCTTTTATTATTGAACCAATATCCTAAGCACCTGTGTGTCTGGTATTGTCCTATTTTAGCTTCTTTCTAGTGTTTGACAAAAAGAGAGTAATCTTACCAACATGGCCTCCTCCAATGGTGTACGTCTTCCCAGATCCAGTCTGTCCATAGGCAAAAACAGTTGCATTATAGCCCTCAATGAGTGACAACACTAGGGGCTTTATACACGTATTATAAACTTCATCTTGAGTTGAATTTTTGCCAAAAACAAAATCAAAAGTAAAGACTCTATCTCTCCCAATGATAATTTGCTGGGTGTTTGAAATAACTCTCACACAAACTTGATGATTATGCAGAACTTCTTTGCAGAGCAGAGGTCTAATTCTTACGGCAACTTTTATTGGTATTTCTTCCATGGCAGCTTAGATTTTACTAAATAGATTTTCTACTTAATGTTCAGTATTTAGTGTGAGAAATATCCATTTTACATAAGATCTGGACTTCTGTGTAACAAAATAAAAACAAATTTTAATTATTGACTCCTCTTATCCAATAAACTAACCATCTCTAAAGCAAAGTCACTTAGAGTAGGTTTTCTTTCAATATAAAATAGTTACAAAGAGTAAATCTGTCTCATAAAGTACATCATTAATTTATAGATGAAATGATATGATGTCTTGGGCTTGCTTCAAAATAATCTAGGGGGTGGAAGCCATGAGTTGGTAAATGATGAAGCTAAGTGATAAATATATGGGATTCCATTGTGCCTTTATTTCTACAGTGGTAATGTTTTCTAGTTCATTAATCTAAACATTGAATAATTAGGGAGTTAGAAAATTAAGGCAAAGAAATAACTGAGGAATTATACACATGTTAAAAGCAAACATTAGGCCAGGCACAGTGGCTCATGCCTATAATCCTAGCATTTTGGGAGGCCAAGGCAGGAGGATCACTTGATCAAGAACAGCCTGGGCAACCTAGCAAGACCCTGTCTCCACAAAAATGTTTTTAAAAATTAGCCAGGCATGATGGTATGTGCCTGTAGTCCTAGCTATTCAGGAGGCTGAGATGGAAGGATCACTTGAGCCCAGGAGTTCAAGGTTGCAGTGAACCATTATCGTGCCACTTCCCTCCAGCCTGAGCGACACAGTGACACCTTGCCTCTAAAAAAAGAAAAGACAGATCATAATAAGTTTTGGCAAGAGTGTAGAGAAATTGGAACTCTCATACACTCCTGGTGGCAATGTAAAATGGTACAGCCACTTTGAAAAACAGACTGGCAGTTCCTCAACAAGTTAAACACAGAGTTATCATTTGACCCTGCAATTCCACTTCCAGGAGAAATGAAAACACATGTTTGCATAAAAATGTGTGCACAAATATGTTCACAGTCTTGGTAGGATAAAGCTTGCACTACACAAAAGCTAAAAAAGGTGACAAATGAGTAATCTATGATAATGCTTAAGTGCGTATGATGAAAAGTAATCAGTTTGAGGTTGACGCTAGGCTCTTTGGAGATGCTGAGTCCTGAATACTATCATTAAGTAACAGCAGACTACTGTTATTTCACGGCAGAAATAACATTTTAAGCACTACTTGCTATGGAAATGTCAATATATTAATATTTAATATTCACTAGCTTTTAAAAACCCTGCAGCAGAACTTTGCATTTATAATTCTGTGACTGATAGTCCGAAGAGGATCACAACAAAAAACATTTACTCTACTAACAGCCCACTGAGAGTGAAAAAATACCAGGTCTCTTGGGCTGTAAAAATCCCAAAACAGAGTCAACAAACTATCATTAATGGCCAAACCTTGGCAGACGTAATCATTCTAATGAAATTTTGCATTGAAAAAGAAAATACATGCTCATGTGTACAGTAAATCCTTTCTTGGATCCTAAAGGACTCTATAATCATTTGATACCAGAAACTTTTCCAAACTGCAGGGATGCTAACTTGATTCTTCCAAATGTCTCTGAACACATACATTTGAAGTTATCATACCGATTAACTTATTTTTTTATGCCATCACATTAAAGCAAAAGTCATAGGCTATGTTAAGCCAAACTAACTGCTTCCAATGAATGTGCTAATAAAAAATGTCAAATGTAATTGGGATATTTTTACTTTTTTGGTTTTTATAATGGTAATATCTATAAACAATTTGGATATAAATGTAATTGAAACTCATCTATTTTAACCATTAAAAAATAATATGTCGGGGTCAATAAAAGAAAAACATTTTAAAGAAATAATAATAATGGCCCATAAACATGTAGCTTGTAAAGCAATTGATATACAAGAAGTTTTTTTAAAAAAATCGATAGCACTTATACTTCTTCAGATTTTAATCAACTATAGTCCCTTCAGATTCTGATCAATTGTAGTCGTCAGAAACATGCATGTCACCAAATGCAAAAAACGGTGAAATCTGATTGGCTGGTCATATTTAGGCATACATACTTACTGGGTTTCTGAAATCTGAGCAAAGGAAAGGTAAGTATTATTTAATCCCTGACGCCATGTCATTGATCAGGAATAGGTGTCTCCAAATACCGTTGCCATCCTGTACCCTTGGTTTCTCAGAAAGCAGTGGTTGTCTTAAACTTGTGGTTTGTTAATAATATTTACATAAAAAACTTCCCAGAAGATGGACAGTGAATCGCACAAGGATTTCAGAAAAGGCCCCAAATGTGTAAAAGATAAGGGAGTAAAGAAGGGGAAACAACAAAGATTTTAAAAATTGGAGGCGGTGGTGTTACTTAAAAGGTGTTCCAAAAAATAATTTGGGCGCCCTTTCTCTCTCTCCATTATCACCCGCCTATGAGGGAGGGGACTTTCGGACTTGCACAGCGCCTGAAAACACCAAAGTTTCAACCTCTACGATGGGAAAAGGAGGCCTGAGACAAGACGAACCCCTCAGAGACGGTGGGCCTTCACCGCGCCTCTTCAGATCCGCAGTGGGAAGTATAAACACGAGACGTACACGGGATCCACTCAGAGGGGCTCGGTCCCGCGTTCCGTCGCGTCCCAGTTCTCCGGGGCCTTCTACCTCAGGAAGGGGCGCTCTGCCTCCGGCCGCTCGCCCGGCTCCCAGCGCCGACCCTGGGCCCCCTTGGGCGCCCTCCTCGGCCTCGCCGACGCCCCAACCGCCTCCCTAACCCACCCCGCGGAAACCCTGACCCCTGGCCGACGCCGCCTCCTCCCAACGGCGGGCCCAGAGCACGGGCGCAAGGGCGCTGCGGGCCGGAGGGCGCCCCACTTCCCCACACCGCCCGACCCGGCCCGCGACGCACTGACCGGCTCGGGAAAGCCCCGGTCTCTGGCGCCGAGCGCAGGACTCCTCGGCTTCGCTCTGCCGCGCCGCCGCCGCCGGTGCCTTTTGTTGTTGCCGGTTCTCCCGGCAACCGGCGAAGGCCGTAGTCCGACGTACCCCGTCTCCCCGGCCCCGCCCCTGCGCCAGGCCCCGCCCCCGAGCCCAGGCCGTCGCGAAGCCGGCCCATGGCCGGTCTCCGAGCTTACCTACTGACACCTGTTGTATCCCACCAACGCGATGGGACCGGTCAGGGAGGGCTGAGCGCACACAGCTTTCCACAGGCTTGTAATGAATGTGAGAACGATTCCACACTGCGTTTCAGTATCTTAGCTACCCATTCAGTTTATTTTTATTGAGGTAAAATCTGTGTAACATAAAATGAGCCATTTTAAAGTTCACAATTCAGTGGGTGTAATACATCTCCAAATGTGCACCCGTCACCTGAGCGTGTGTCTGGTTCTAGGACATTGTCATCATCCAACCCCCCCCAAAAAATCCCTGGAACCGGTAAGCAGGTTCCCCTTTTCCTTCAGCCCCTGCCAACCCCTAATCTACTTTCTGATTCTATGGATTTACCTATTCTGGGCATTTCATATTAATGGAATCACATAGTATATAACATTTTGTGTCTGGCTTCTTTTCCTTAACAGTATTTTGAAGATTAACTCATGTAGCATCTATAAGCACTTTTTATTCCTTTTTATGCCTGAATAATACTCCCCTGTATGGATATACCACATTTTGTTTATCCATTCATCAGTTGATGGCACCTGAATTGTTTCCTCTTTTTGGCTGATACGAATAATGCTGCTATGAACATTCATGTACAAGTGTTTGTTTGAATATCTGTTTTCAGTTCTTTTAGGTACAGAACTAAGTGTGGAATTGCTAAGTCATATGGTAATTCTATGTTTAACTTTTCCAACTTAGTTTTAAATGCCTTAGAGCCTCCTGGTTTTAGTAGCACAATCTAAGCATCTTCAAAAAGGCTTCCTTCTCTCATGAAACTTAGGAGTGAAGTTGGAAAAAAAGTTCCATAGTTAACTGAATTATTTTGAATTTTAAAAATTCGAAGATGTGAATTTATTATGTTGCATTTTTAGAACTCTTTAAAAAAAAAATAAGAACCTCCCCAAGAAACCATGTTGCATGTCCCGACTGTCAATTGATAGGTAAGACTAGCCTGCTGACAAAGCTTCAATAAATAACAATATGTAACAATTTAGGTTGGCGAATACACGGAAGGTTTAGCAGAAGTTCTCAAGAAGCCACACAGTCTGGGCACAGTGCTTCATGCCTGTAATCCCAACACTTTGGGAGGCCAAGGCCAAGGATCACTTGAACCCAGGAGTTTGAGGCTACAGTGAGCTATCATTGGGCCACTGCACTCCAGCCTGGGAGACAGAGCAAGACCCTGTTTTGAAAAATAAAAAAATAAAGGCCACACGATTGCAGAGAGGAGGTCAGCAAATGCCTCACAGCATTGGAATGGGACATTTTCCCTTGCTCCAAAATTGGTGTCTTGGGTCCAAAGTTAAAGAGGAGTTACTTAAGGTCCTCACATTGTGAATGAATGCCAGTCATTGCCACCCCATTTTCCCTAGGATTTATAGCAGACCAAAGCTAATTCCATTTCAACTCCAATCCTCTTTTTAAAGCTTTCATAAAAGGACCTTGGTGATGCTAAGGGAAAGAGTCAAGAGGTCTCTCTTGGGGTGGAGAGTAGAGATGGGAAGTAAGAGGTGTCCCTCCTAAGTCAAAGGAGGCTCTAAGAGTGAGCCGCAGACTAAGAGCTGCAAGAAGAGGAAACTGGCTTTCTGGTTGGGAGCGACTGGGAGAAGTGGGCTGATCTGTTTCTGTTCTTGGGAATAGAGAGAAATGATTGAATGGCAGCTCAGAGAGAGGGCACCAGAGTGGAGCAGCCTGTGTGCCAACACCTCAGCAAGGTGAGATTTGTAGTCCAAGCAGATCCTTTGAAAAGTACCAGAGCTTGAGCCCCATGAGGATTGTCTTGAAGGTTGTCTTCCGAGGAGGAGACCCCAGCAGCAAGAGGAAGTAGGAAGAGCTGGGCTTGGGACTAGAGGAAGAAATTCAGCCAGCCTCTGAAGAACGCCACATAAGTCCTATGGGAGACCAGCTTTGGGATGCCTGGCCTGCAGAGAACACCCATGGCCAGTCCATTTCAACAGAGAAATAGCAACCAACAGAAGACTGCAGCTGGAGCCAATAAAGTAATGTTTGCCCTTTGCCCCTACAACTTCCTCCCTAACCACATTCTCAGAAAAACTAGGTCCAGAAAAGAAAGGGAGTATTAAGGAAACAACAGATCATGAAACAAAAGCTTAGTGGAGGCCAGGCGAGGTGGCTTGCGCCTGTAATCCTAGCACTCTGGGAGGCCGAGGCAGAAGGATCGCTTGAGGTCAGGAGTTCGAGACCAGACTGGGCAAGAGTGAGACTCCATCTCTACTAAAAAATAGAAAAAAATTAGCTGGGCAACTAAAAATAGAAAAAATTAGCTGGGTGTGGTGACACGTGCCTGTAGTCCCAGCTACTTGGGAGGCTGAGGCAGGAGGATTGCTTGAGCCCAGGAGTTTGAGGTTGCTGTGAGCTAGGCTGATACCACAGGCACTCTAGCTCAGGCAACGGAGTGAGACTCTGTCCCAAAAGAAAAAAAAACTTAGTAGAACAGTACTTTCCGTTACTAAACGTGATGTTCTATGATATCTTCTATTTTATTCTATTCTATTTCAATGTTTCTTAAATGTAGATTACAACCCTTTAAATTGATTTCATGACCCACTAATGGATTGCAACCTACAGTTTGAAATAATCTGATCTAAGTTGACATTCTAGCTGGATAAGAGATGACTTTTTCATCTGCTAAACAGCATTATATACCTACTGTCTTAGTTATCTATTGCTGAGCAACAAATTACCCCAAAACTTAGTGGCTTAAAACAACATACATTTCTTCTGAAGGAAATAAGTCACAAAAAGGAAAAAAGAAAAAAAAACAAAAAACACATTTCTTATCTCATAGCTTCAGTGGGTCAGGAATCTCGGCATTCCTTAGCTGGATCTTCTGCTTCAGGGCTATCACAAGGTTGCAGTCAAGGTGTCCGCCAGGGCCATGATCATCTCAGTGTCAACTGGGGCAGGATCTGCCTCCAAGCTCGCATAGTGCTTGCTGATAGGGTTGTTGGATTGAGGGACTCATATCCTTGTTGGCTGTTGGCCAGAGGCTGCCCTTGTTACCAAGCAATAGTCTCACTACCTGATGCACAAAGAAGCCAATACTATGGCACCAGGTTTTGAGAAAATAAAAGCTTTATAGCCAGTCGACCAGCAAGGAGACAGCTGTCCAGCTCAAATCTGTCTCCTTAATCTAGTGTTTGGGGCAAGTTTTATGGGTGAGGGAGGATAGGTTTGTATGCGGAAGTGCTGGCAGGGCAAGTTTTGATTGGAAGGACTTTAAACAAGACTATTTATGGTAAGGCATAAGAAGGGGTCTTATCACCGGACATTCCTAGACAATGGACACATCACTTTTCAAAGTCTTCCGTTCAGACATGTGTGTTTGGGAAGTTAAAAACACACACACACACACACACACACACACACACACACACACAAAACAAAAGTGTTCTAGTGTTTAGGTTCTAGTTATGTCCCAATCTTTTAGTTCCGTGGGGATGGGAGCGTGAGACTTCAGTCCCTGGTGTTATTTGAGGTTGAAAGGTTTTTTCTGTGAATGCTCTGGCTGCATAGCTTGCACTGTCTTAGCTCTGTGCCTGCAAAATAACTGGACATCCTGTTATAAACAGAATATGGACAGATAAGACTGGTCCAGCGGTTATACCCTCAGTTCCTTGACAGGTGGCCCTCTCTGTCAAATTAAGCTTGTAAGATGAGCCAGGGAAAGAAAGTAGCAAGACAGAAGTCAGAGTTATTTATAACTTAATTGTGGGCATGATAGCCCATCGCCTTTGTCATATTCTGTTCATTAAAAGCAAGTCACTGAATCAACCATATTCCCTATTTTAATCACCAAATTCTGCTAGTTTAACATCTAAATATTTCCTGAGTCTTTTTCTTCTACTCTCTTTCTTTTTATCTCTAGTTCATGGTCTCACAATCACTCACCTAGACTACTGCAACAACCTACCAACTAATCCACCTGTGTCCAACCTTGCTCTCACAAATCCATCCTCCACACCTTCTGCAGTGGTCTATCTAGGACATAATCTGACCATGTCTGTCCTCTGCCTAATGCCTTTCTGTAATGGCATGGAGAATACTACTTAGCAGCTGGAATGAGAAATCCATATACAGAGAGACACAATTTTGCAAAGAAGATGCATTGCTAGCCTATTCTCAGGAAGAAAATAAGCCTCCTGAGTTTGATTTGGTTGGTATTCAGTGTTCAGAGAAGAAGGTGATGATTTTCACATGAGACCAAGAGAAGAATTATTTCACTGCTCTTGAGAAGGAATGAGGAAGACGGGGAAGGGGATGGTGTTAGGAGAGGCTGAAGCAGAGAGGAAGCAGAGGATAACTGATAAGAGAATTCCAGGGACATTGGAAATAGCTAATGATAATCTTTAGGTTCATGCTGTGACGTGTGCAATTCGAACCCCTTTCTCTGTCTCCCCTGCAAAATCTTCAATAATGTCTACATTGCTAACTGACACGATTGTGACAGAGCATTGTTCGTAGATATGCCAATCCCCGAGTCCAGTCTGCTGCTAGACAAAACCAGAGATTGACCATGTGGGCCTAAAAGGCAAAGGATTAGAAGAAAGCTGAAATCTGTTTGCATGTCAGTATTTTTTTACTTCACTAATAAACCAAGCAAATGATTTTCACCTAGTTGGCAACAACTTTTCATACTGAAGTACCACCAAGCACTCACCTAGACAGATATGTTTGTATATAATGTATCATCTTGTCATCTCTCCTAAGAAAATGGGGATTATGATCAAAAGTCATGTTACAAGGGTGTTCAATATGGTGTTTTTTATAATAGTGAAAACTTAGAAGTTACATATATATTCTGTGAAAGGAGACAGATAAATTAACAATGGTACATTTATAAAAGAAAAATTATATAGTTATTGAAACTCATGTTTACAAAACTTTGGTATAGAAAAATGGTTACAAATTAAGAATACAAAATAGTATCTAGTTTTCTCACCTGAAAAACTGAGATAAAAATCATCCCTACCTCATAAGTTGTAAGTTTTGAAAAGAGGAAATAATTGTAAAGCACAAAAAACAATTAAGTGCTCAAAAATTATTGGGTAGCTAGTATAATGACCATTTCCTCAGTTTTTTTCAGGGGAGAAATACACATATAAATACACAAGATAGAAAAATATTCAACAAAATTCACCAAAATGATAACCATCCTCATCTCTGGGTGGTGGGATTAAAGGTTATTTTTATAGTTGAATCAAATAGGGTATCGTTTCCAAGAAGCAGAAACCATCTCTGGCTTACTTAGGACTTTGCTGAAAAGTTTATCATTGGAGTTCTTTATGTTACAATTAATTGAAATCCCAACGCAAATTATCTTAAACAAGAAAATATATTTCATATAATTTGATGTGAAATGTGAAAAAATTACATCTTAGAATTAATGAAATAGCATTCATTGCTATATATATTTATGGGTTTATTTGAGGAAGCCTCTTCTGTTGCATCAATTTATTTCTGTATCAATATCATACTGCTTTAATTACTACAGCATTCTGGTATATTTTGCTATTTGATAGGACAAGCCCTTCCTCACTGTTCTATTTCTAAATTTCGTTGGCTGTTCTTGGTATCTCTCTTCCAGAACTTTTGAATCAGTTTGACAATTTCCAGAAGGAAGTTCCATTGAGGTTTTTTTAAATTGGGATTGTATTTAAATCCTTCCTTATTTTATAAATACATTATTTTTATCAACATAAAGGACAAACTTTTAAGACCTTCAATGGTTCTTTATGACCAAGTCCAATCTTCTTGACACGTTATACAAGGCCTTCCATAATCCACTTTCTGCCTACTTTTCCAGACCCATTCCTACTATTTCTTGCCTCACATTTTATTCTCCAGTGTCAGCAGAGATCATATGTTATTTATCTTTATGTCCCCATCGTTGAGCATAGTCAGTGTCTAATACACAGTGGATAGTAAGCTCATCCCAGAGATTCAGTAAATGTTTATGGAAATAAAAAATTTTGAAAAAAAAAACCAGAAAACAAGTAACTTGCTCAAGCCTACATGGTCAATAAGCGTCAGAGCAAAACTGAAGACTATGTCTGTCAGATGGCAAAGTCAACGTGCCTCCCCAAAGACTGAGCTAAGCTGTAGCTTTCTACATAGTGCATCTCGGGTTTTGTTGTTTGTTTTACAGCTGATTTGCTCAAATCAGGATCCAAACATGGTCCACATATGGCATTTGGTTGATATGTACCTTAATTCTCTTTTAATCAATGACAGTTACACTCCACCTTTTAAAAAATTGTGATAAAATGCACATATCATAAAATTTACATTCTTAATCATTGTTAAGTGTACAGTTCAGTAGTGCTAAGTATGTTCACGTTGTTGTGCAACCAATCTCCAGAATTTTCATCTTGCAAAACTGAAACTCTTTACCTATTAAACAATAACCCGCCATTTCCCCCTTTCCCCAGCCCCTAACAATCACCATTCTACTTTCTGTCTCTATGAATTTGACTACTCTTGGTATTTTATATAAATAGACTCATACAGTATTTGTCTTTTTGTGACATATGGCATATTTCATATAGTATGATGTCCTGAAGGTTCATCCATGTTGTGACATGTACATGAATTCCCTTCCTTTTTAAGGCCCAATAAAATTCCATTGTATTATGTGCCACATTTTGTTTATCCATTCATCAGTCGATGGTCACTTGGGTTGCTTCTACCTTTTGGCTGTTGTGAATAATGCTGCTGTAAACATGGGTGTATAAATATCTCTTTGAGATCCTTCTTTCAATTTTGGGGGGTATTGTTATGGGCTGAATATTGTACATATGCCGAAGCCCTAACCCCTAATGTAACGGCATTTGGAGGTGGGGCCTTTGGGAGGTAATTAGGTTTATATGAGGTCATGATGAAGGTGGGATCCCCATGATGGAGTTAGTGCCCTTATAAGAACAGGTAGAAAAATCAGAGCTCCCTCTTTCTGCCATGTGAGGGCACAGCGAGAAGCTGGCTGTATGCCAGCCAGAAAGAGAGACTTCTCTAGGAACCAATCTGCCTGTACCTTGATCTTGGATTTTTCAGCCTCCAGAACTGTGAGAAATAAATATCTGTTATTTAAGCCATGCAGTCTATAGTATTTTGTTATAGCAGCCCAAGCTAACTAAGACGGATTTATACCCGTAAGTAAAATTGCTGCATCATATGATAATTCTGTTTTTAATTTTTTGAGGAACCACCACACTGTTTTCCATAGTGGCTATACCATTTTACATGCCTACCAGCAGTGCACAAGGGTTCCAATTTCTCTACATTGTTATGCGTCCTCACCTTTTCCCCCCATTTATTTGTTAAAGGAACTGTTTTGTTTGTTCTATGGAGTTTCCCACACTCTAGATTTAGCTGATCATATCTTTGTATTTTCATTTAACTTGTTCCTCTATTCCCTACATTTCCTGTAAACTAGTCCTTAGATCTAGATTCTTGATTAGATTAAGGTTCAATTCTTCTGGCAAGAATAACTTGTAGATGGGGCTGTGTTCTTCCTGTTGCAACACGCCAGGAGGCATGTAATGTCTGCACATCCTGCTTTTAGTGAGGTTAAGATTATTAGTGAGTTTAGGTGTTTTTCAGCCTAATCCATCCATTAAAGAGGTCCTCATCAACATTTTGCCTAATGGCTTTAACAGCCATTGATATTATTTCCCAGATCTATTATTTCATTAGAGATTGCAAAATGGTAATATTCTAATTTTAATAGTCCTTTTGCATTCATTAACTGGAATTGTTCTATGAAGAAGAGCTTTCCCTCTATTAGGTTATCCTGAAATGCAATTACTGCAGGAATGACAGAATAAATGCTTGATTTTTTCCTTTTTATTTTATCAGTTTTGAGAACAATAAATTCATCCCTGCCAATCTTCAAAATCGAACAACAGGATTTCTTTTTCTTGGAATGTGTGTGTGTGTGTGTGTGTGTGTGTGTGTAGGGGTTGATTACGACCTCACAGACTTTCATATTTCTTACTTGCTTTCTGAATACTGTTTTCAGTTCTCAGAGTATTTCTGGGCTTCTCATTAAATACCACTGCGGGCTGAATGTGGTGGTTCACACCTGTAATCCCGGCTCTCTGGGAGGCCAAGATGAGAGGATTGCTTGATCCCAGGAGTTCAAGACTAGCCTGGGCAACATAGTGAGATCCTCATCTCTACAAAAAATTAAAAAATTATCCAGGCATGGTGGTACACACCTGTAATCTCAGCTTCTCGGGAGGCTGAGGCAGGAGCAACATTTAAGCCCAGGAGTTTGAGGTTACAAAGAGTTATGATCATGCCACTGCATTCCAGCCTGGGTAATAAATACTATTGAAACCTATCATTTCTTTTCACTTTAACTCAGGCTTCGTCAAAGTTATTGAGTCTTAATAATCGCATTCCACCCCTACAACCCAATACTGATTAGTACTCTAGACCAACTGACCCTTAGTCTGTCCTGAGAATGGTGAAACAGGAATGGTGAAGAAAGGGAAAGAATTACTAGGTTTGCCCCACCTCGACAGGAAGTTGGATTAGTGCTTTCCTTGGATCAACTCAGAAGGTAGCCTTCCCTTTCCCTAGCTCTTCTTCAACAGTTCCTAGCCTGAACTGATCCCGCCTGCTGAAGAATGCTGAACATAAAAAGGTGTCAAAGATAAGGCTGTTTTGGCTGCCTACTATCCTTTTAACATACCTCCTTTTCTTCAAGAACTAACCCTGCTCCAGCTGGTAGGCTAGCCATTCACTTGCACCTTGCTCCTCAGCCATGGCAGGAGCAAGGCAGACCCAAGGCAGACTCCTCGGCCAAGCCCCAGAGTTTTGCTTAGGCTATTGGCAAAGATTTGCACTCTGTTTCCTGGAATCACCAGTTATTAAGTCATCTCTTTCAATGGAGCAAAAAGAAATACAAGGTATGGTCTTTGTGCATTTTAATCCCATGGACCCTAAGTAGTCCTATGGGCACGGCTAAGGCCAGCTCTATGCCTGGACTTATTTTGTTGACCGTTACAATTCCCTTTTCATTAAGCTGGTTTCAGTCTGGTTTCTTTCACTTAAAACTAAAATATCCTTAACCCAAAGGGAGAAACCAAAACAGAAAAGAAAAGGAATATAGTGTATGGAAAAAAAGAGAAACTTAACTGAATGGCACAATAATATATTTCTCTAAACCTTCAATTGTTTAGTCGGCAAATTTTATACCTGCAAGGAATCTTACAAGTTACAGTCATGCACCACGTAACGATGTTTCAGTCAACCATGAACCACACATACCATGATGGTCCTGCGAGATTATAATACCACTTTCCTAGCCTCCTTGGCAGTTAGTTGTGGTCATGTGACTAAGTTCTAGTCAGCGAGATGACAGCAAAAACGGAATGTGGTATATGCTGAAGCCTGTCAACCCTTCTTTTTCTTTTCAGACACAAGGTCTTATAATACTATGTTGCCCAGGCTGAACTCAAACTCCTGGCCCCAAGCGATCCTCCTACCTCCACCTCCCAACTATCTGCAACTACAGGCAACCCTTTTTTTCTATTCTTCAACTCATTGCTTCTTCGGTCCTGCTGCCTTAATTAGAATGCAGACATCCTGAATCATGAGTCCAGCCTATGCTCAGTGGCACAAGAGAAAAGACAGCTGGGTTTGGGGACACCATGGAGCACCACACAGCCTGGACCACCTTCCCTGTCTTTTATTTACATGTCAGGGAAGTAAACATGGGGGAAGCAGGAAGCCAGAGCTGGCTGAGCCTGGAGGAGGAAGGGGAGGAGGGAAGAGAGGAACAGGTGGTAGGAGTAGAAACAGCAGATGAGGGGATAGGAGAAGGAGAAGAAGGAAGGAAAGAAACAAGGAGGAGGGAAGAAGGAGCACGAAGGAGGAAGGCAGAGAAAGAAAGGGGAGGAGGAGAAGAGGAAAACGGGAGGGAAGGAGAGAGAGAGGTGCAGGAAGGGTAGCAGGAGCAGAGACCTGAGATTACATTGGAAACTATTAGTTATGATGCTTTCTGGAAAGAAACTTACAGAAAATTAATTCAAGATGGTAGAAGTAATAAGGTAATGTGTTTATCATCTCGGGTATGAAGTCCATAGATAGGAATAGGATGAGCTCAAGCACGGTAGGTACAGCAGGGCTCAGTCTTCACAAAATGGCGACCACAGCTTCATGTTTAGACAGAGCATTGATCAAAGGACGGAGGACCTTCTATATCTCTTTCTTAAAAGTGAAGAATCCTTTTTCAGAAGCTACCCAGCAGACTTTCTCCCCAGTCTCACTGGCCAGAACTAGATTATATACCCATTACCAAAGCCATCACTGGCAAGGAGAATAAGATTACCATGAATAATAAACCATTCATACTATACAAGGTTAACCTCCATTACTGGGGAGGGGATCTCCTTCCCCTGAGTCACACACAGGAGGAATAGACACAGGACCACTCCTTATGGTTGTGCATAGTCATTGTCATCTGTAAGGTTATTATGACAAGTTTCCAGAAGATGGCAGTAAAGTGCTTGAGGAGAGGGCACCTTTTCCGGATTCACAGTCACAGCAATCAGATACGGTAGATACCTAACAAAATCAAGATTCTGTTAGAAGGAGGTGGGAAATGCGTGCTTGATAGGTAATAAGAGATCTGCAACAGAAAGTAAATAATCTATTGTAAACCTTTTAAAATTATATGTTGTAAATTATATTTTAATGAATAATCCATTCCAGGGTTAAGAAAAGTTCTGAAAATCTTTATTCAATTCCAATGTAGTTATTCCAAAAAAAAAAAAAAAAACTAGACAGATATCCCAAATTGAAAATCATGAAGTATAAAACCCATTATCATTACCAATAAAAAGTTTAAAATAAGGTGTCAATGTTGATTTTCACAAGAGCAACAACGTCCATACATCAAAAACCCTACCTTCTCTCTCTTTTATATCAAATGATTAGGGCACATAGAAAATTACTATACCTTGAGAGAAGATATCAATCTAATAGATTAAATATTATCACCAAAGATTAGACACATAAAGCATGATTAATTTTAAGAAATCTGAGATTGAAATAAAATATTAAAGTTCATTCACTTTTTCTGTCAACTACATGTCCACAGAAAAGGAAAAGACGGTCAAAACTAAGCAAGCAAATAAGCTTGGGAATACACGGTGCTATGTCTGGAAAAATGTTTAAAGTGAGACTGGATAATCAATTTTTTTCATTCCTGTAACTTCTATCACCTTTTCTTAATATCAAAGCAAAACTATAAAAATGAGTATATGTTATAAACATGCAGGGGGTTTTCTTTGGATCAGTTCACCCTTGGGGTCAATAATATATGCAACGTGTACGATGAAATGGAATTCCTTTCATATCTTCCCTATGATCACGGGCATAGTCCCACAAGTAATAATCCAGAAGAATGGAATTGATCTCTTCATTAGGTTTGTCACCCTTTTTTTCCATAAGCTCCAAAAGACAATCCCGGATAAGCTCAACGCACCAAAGTGAGCACCCTCTGATTTCCACCTCTTGCTTATCCCCATACGAGAGCATCTCTCCTGCAATGGGAAAACAACAGAGCAAGAAGAATTAACAGTCGATGAGGGCCGGGCGCGGTGGCTCACGCCTGTAATCCTAGCACTCTGGGAGGCCGAGGCAGGAGGATTGCTTGAGCTCAAGAGTTCAAGACCAGCCTGAGCAAGAGCGAGACCCCGTCTCTACTAAAAATAAAAAGAAATTATCTGGACAACTAAAAAATATGTATATATAGAAAAAATTAGCTGGGCATGGTTGCACATGCCTGTAGTCCCAGCTACTTGGGAGGCTGAGGCAGGAGGATCGCTTGAGCCCAGGAGTTTGAGGTTGCTGTGAGCTAAGCTGATGCCACGGCACTCTAGCCCGGGCAACAGAGTGAGACTCTGTCTCAAAAAAAAAAAAAAAAACAAAACAGTCAATGATACAAAATTTACTCAGAACTTTATTGCAGAACAAAACACAGTATTTTTTTCTATTCTTTTTTTTTTATTTCAAAATATTCAGGGGGTACAAATGTTTCTGTTACATGGATCATTTTTGTAATGTTTGAGTCATGACTGTAAGTATACCCATCACCCAAATAGTGTTCATTGTACCTGTTAGGTAGGTTTTTGCTGCCCCCCCACCGCCAGATTGATCACCACTGAGTTTTACTTCTCTCTGTGCACATGTGTGCTCATCAGTTAGTTCCAGTTTAACTGATGAGTTAGTGCATGTGGTGTTTATTTTTCCATTCCTGAGATACTTCACTTAGGATAATGGTCTCCAGTTCCATCCAAATTGTTGCAAAAGGCATTGACGCATCCTTTTTTATGGCTAAGTAGTACTCCAAAACACAGTATTTAAATAGTACTCATTTTAAAATTGTAAGCTTCAGCTTTGTTTTTGGTAATTTAAACCATTTCTAGACTTGGGCATTGATTTAATATTACAAGTTAAATTCCACAAGGACAGGGGCCATGTCTGGCTTGTTTGTCTCAATATTCCCAGGATCTAGCATAGCACCTTGCACATACCAGCTCCCCAACAAATACCTGATAAATGAATATGTGGTAACTATAAATTTAAAAATATGACAGCAAGTAATAGTTACTAAAAAGAAAGGATTTAAAATTGGGTTTGATATCAAAAAAATTATCACAAATTTTGGAGGGTTCAATAAACAGCACGTCCCCTCGTTTGGGTACTGAACATTGTCTTGGGCACACTCTAGGTGCCTCAGGGAGAATCTGGGAATCAAAGTCGTTAACTTGAGTGAAGAAAACCATGACAATTCTTTGGATTCAGGATCCTTTCAGTCAGCTTTGCCTAAATATGGAGCTGAGAGCTCACATAAGACCTCCAGTCTATTCAGTACCCATCTCCAGGGTATACCTGATCCTGCAGGGTACGCATTGGCTGTGTCTCGCCACCGAGACTAGAATAGGATTCGTCAACTCAAATGCCTATAAAGATCAGGCAGATAAACAAATGCAGCAATTATATGCAAACTGTGGTGAGCTAGAGAGTGTGTGCAGCCCTGTCTAAAGTTAGCATGTTTCCATATTTCTTGTACAAGAGAAGTCAGAAAGTTTGATTTTTATGTTAAATCTCCTCATTTTCAAGTACTGGAAACTAATTTAAAATTGCTTATTGCTTAAAGCACTGCTCAGGCCAAACAAAACATATCTGCAGTCTATGTTTGTCCACCAATCTGCACCCTTACACAGAGCTTTACAGTACCCAACAGGCCCTGTGATCTTAAGTTGTGTTATGTATGCCCCTCTATGCAGTTTACCCATGGGCTTAGGCACTGGGCGATGGAACAGGTGGGAGAAGGGAGACTAACAGTACTCCTCCATTTCCTTATTTTGCCCCAGGTGCTAACATACAAATTCATACCTTCCTCTTCTTCAGTTTCCTCCTTCATCTCTAAACTTGACTGTCAACTTGCCAAAACTGCAAAATCAACCACAAGAGTGACCGTGGAGGCAGAGGCCACCACCCAAGTAGAGCCATTAGATAGGACCACTGCCTCAGCTGATAACTTGACTGCAACCTTGAGCCACAGGCACCCAGTTAAGCAGCACCCAGATTCCTTACCCAGAGAAACTGTGAGATAATGTTTGTTGTTTTAACCACTAAATTTTAGCATAATTTATTACAGAGCAATAGAGAATAGCAGAGGGTTGAACTGTGTCCCCCAGAAAGGTACATTCAAGTCCCACCTCCTGGCATCTGTGAATGTGACTTTATTTCGAAATAGGGTCTTTGCAGATATAATCAGGTAAAGATGAAGTCATACTGGATTAAGGTAGGCCTTAAATCTGATGACTAGTGTCCTTATAAGGAAAGGAGAGGACACAAAGAGACAGAGGAGTCACATAAGGAAGAAGGGCATGATTGGTGTGATGCAGCTACAAGCCAAGGAATGCCAAGGATTGGTGGGAGCCACCAGAAGCTGGGAGGAGGCAAGGAAGAATTATACCCAAGAGCCTTCATCTCTTCTGAATTTTCTTGTGGAAAAAAAAAAGGGCCTTCATAGAGAGGATGGCCCTGCCAACACCTTGATTTCAGACTTCTAACCTCCAGAACTATGAGGCAATAAATTTCTCCTGTTTTAGGATATCCAGTTTGTGGCAATTTGATGTCAGCCCTAGGAAACTAATATAGCAACTTACAGTATGGGATGGGACATGGACTTTAAAACAGAAAAAGACTGAATCATTTGAGTACACTGACAACATAGATTAGAGTAAGAGAAGGTAACATTGCCAATGTATTAGTGCTAAATGCTGGCCCTAGAATCACAATGAAGAATCTAAATTTAGCCAAATTGCGTTGTCAATCTTTATAATTGGCTAAGAAATATGACTTTGGTGAAGAGATGGATTAAAGACAAAGGGGACAGAAATCTGGGTAGGACTTCCAAGGGCTGTCCAGGAGATATCCAGAAGAGGGGAGAGGGAAAGGAATGTAAGTGTAGCACATCCTTAAGTTTGGAAGAAGCATCACTGGAGGCCAGTTAAAGAAGGTTCTGCCTCATCTAGTCAAGCTGATCTGGTTCTAGATTTCACTTACGGTAGTCTTAAAAAATCAGTGCACTATGCTTGTATGTGTTCCTTTACTTTTATAGTTTTTGATTATCTTACTTTATTTCTCCTCTAGTTTTCCAGTAAGACACTTTTTGAAAAATCAAATTTTGATTAAATGAACTAAGGAGCAAAGGAATTTGTCTACCCCATGTCAAACTAGCTAAGGATAACAGACTCTTTTAGAAGATAGGCATAAATGGAGGCAGTAATGGCTGTAGCTGGATATCTGGAAAAGAGCCTCTGGAGCTGACATAGATGGGAGAAGAAAATTTTGACATCTCTGTGCAACTATGCTGAATGATCCTTCTCATAGGGGTTTTTCTCACAGTAACAGAGACAATTATGTGTTATAAAAATTCTGAATGAGATGAACAAATCATCAGAAGTCAGGAAAAGCTACATGGAAAAGAGGTAACATTTGAGAAAAAAATGCTTGAGGAGAGGGCACCTTTTTCAGACTCACAGGAAGTGTGTGCATGTGCAGGGTGTGAATTAAAAAAAAGGAAAATTTGGACGAGGGAAACCATGTAAGAGAATGCTTAGACACAGGAATGAGCAGTGTATGTATACATGGGCAGGTGGGTGGGAAGGTAAGTAAGTAAATGAATGAATGAATGAATGAATGAATAAGTGAGCAGTTGAATATGGCTGTATGAAAAAGATGCTCTGATTGCTAAATGTTATCCATTTTAAAGGTATCCAACACTTAATGACCCAGGACAGGAGCATTATGACATAAAACAGCATGTTATTTTTCAAATGAGGAAATGGTGAATTGTCCAAGGCAGCACAAAAACCTGGTAGAACCGACCACAGGAATAATGGTACCATTGTATTCTATTTTATTCTGATTTGGGGAGATTTAAATCTATTTCACAAGAGACAATTAATCATAAACATTACCTCCTTTTAATAAAGAAAAAAGTAGCAAAAATCCTGTACCTAAAAGCAAGAAATAAACATGAAAATCATATAACTTTCACTTTTTTTTTTTTTTTAGAGCTAGGGTCTCACTTTTTCGCCGAGGCTGGAGTACAATGGTGCAATCACAGCTCACTGTAACCTCAAACACCTGAGCTCAAGCGAGCCTCCCTTCTCAGCCTCTGGAGTAGTTAGGATTACAGGTGCGCAACACCATGCCCAGCTAATTTTTTTATTTTTATTTTTTTGTGGGGATGGGTCTCACTATGTTGTCCAGGCTGGTATCAAACTCCTAGCCTCAAGCACAATTATTTTTCTTATAAGAGGAAATGTTTAAAAAACAAAAAGCTACTTTTCACACAAACTTCTCAACTCTATTTACCTATTCTTATATATTATTAATATAAGGCTCCCAGTCTTGATGTCAATAATCATATCCAATAATGGTGAATAAATAAGCCTAGAGAAGTGACTGACTTGTGCAAGATAACCCAGTGGTAGACCATGGAGCCTCCTGACTCAAAATCTAATACATATTGCCTATACCTCAGCCTACTCTTCGTATCACAATGTGGTGTGCTGTTCAGCTTAATTAACACTCTTCAAATACTACACCTGATGAACTGTCAGTGTTGCACATTTTCACGTAACATAAGTTTAGGTTTAATTTTACACTCTGGAATTAAAATGTTCAAATAGCACAATTTTCCACAATATCCATATTCTACAGCGTAACAACAAAAGCCATTTTCTCTACATTTAAGGTTACAAACCTTTGAGAAGCTTCTTTAGTAGTTCATCAGAGTATTTCAGGGCTCCAAGGTGAACAAGAACCTGAGGTAATCTATAGTCAGCAAACATGGTGATGCTGGAGATATCCTTAAAGCAGCCATCTCCTTTTCCTTCTAATACACTCCACGTATCTGCTACAAGGATTTGGGCTCGTTTGTAAAAAGAAACTCTTTTCCCCTAATGAATGAAGAGAATATAAATGTTAGCTGGGTATCTGACAGCTTTATGTATGCTATTTTAAAAAGGCACATGTTGAATAATCTTACTCTGTTGGTGAGAATTTATAGACCTTTTACAGAAAACAAAAGGACTTTAAAAACATTATCTCTATCACTCCAAATTTACTTCCTACTTTTTTCAAGGCACACAGAATACAATTTATGTAATCCTGGTACTATTATCTTTTTTAATAGCATGACTCCATATATATATTTCTGTATCGCTATAATCCAACTGCTTATTATTTTTGACATCTAAAGAATATTCCTTTTGAAAGTTTCTTAAATTAAAAATATACATGTTTTTCTGACTGCAACACAATTCACACTAATTGTATAAAATACAGAATATAAAAAAGAAAATAATCATCCATAAGCTCAGGTCTGAAGATATTTACGGCATTCATTTTTTAACTGTTTCCTTTCAGATACCATGATTCTTTTTTTTTTTTTGAGACAGAGTCTCACTCTCTTGCCTGGGGCGAGTGCCGTGGCATCAGCCTAGCTCACAGCAACCTCAAACTCCTGGGCTCAAGCGATCCTACTGTCTCAGCCTCCCGAGTAGCTGGGACTACAGGCATGCAACACCATGCCCGGCTAATTTTTTCTATATATATTTTTAGCTGTCCAATTAATTTCTTTCTATTTTTGGTAGAGACGGGGTCTCGTTCTTGCTCAGGCTGGTCTCGAACTCCTGAGCTCAGAACTATCCGCCCGCCTCGGCCTACCAGAGTGCTAGGATTACAGGCGTGAGCCACCTCGCCCGGCCCCATGATTCTTTTTTAGATAAAGACATAATTGATCTCCTAGTGCTCTGGAAGGCTGAGGCGGGAGGATCACTTGAGCTCAGGAGTTCGAGACCAGCCTGAGGAAGAGCGAGACTCCATCTCTAATAAAAATAGGAAAATTAGCCAAGTCCAGTGGCATGTGTCAGTAGTCCCAGCTACTAGGGAGGCTGAGGCAGGAGGATCACTTGAGCCCAGGAGTTTGAGGTTGCTGTGAGCTATGATGATGCCATTGTACTCTAGCCCAAGGGACAGAACGAGACATTGTCTCAAAAACAAAAAAAGGACATAATTGATCAACAGCCAGAAAATTATCAAGTCTACCATTTTTAGAAATGGTCAAAGTCAACAGTAAGTTCATATAACAAAATAAACTAGCCAATTATATTTATACATATAAGAGGCAAATTTAACGAAGCATTACAAGACAGTGGGTTAACTCGAGAATTCTCCATAAATCTACAAATGCAGATCAGTATAGAATAAGAAAAAACACAGATAATCACCATCTACTCCTAGTCCTAATACCAATGGTAATAACCTCAAATCACATTTTATAAATGTTTGTCTGATAAATGGGAATAATCAATATTACTCACTCCCAAAATGTATTTTAATCACCTTGGAGAATATTTTAATTAGTGACATAAATAATAAACAAAAATGAAATTAAAATTTTAAGGAAAGGCTCCATACAAAAATTCCTTAAGATGATAATGTGGATTCCTTTATTTACTAAGAAAACTCCAATGACACTGTCATAACAAAAAATAACCTAATATCGATTAACCTTAAGGTAAACCTATTGCAACTGAGCCAGACTTACTTTTACTAAAGAAATAAAAATTAGCTGGGCAGAATGGCTCAAACCTATAATCTTAGCACTTTGGGAAGCCAAGGTGGGAGAACTGCTTGAGGCCAGGAGTTCGAGACCAGCCTGGACAATATAGCAAGACCTTGTCTCTATTAAAAAAATTAAACAAGCCAGCATCATGGTGTGTGCCTATAGTCCTAGCTACTTAGGAGGCTGAGATGGAAGGATTGCTTGAGCACAGGAGTACACTTGGGTGACAGAGCAAAACACCATCTCAAAAAATAAATAACTATATAATATTTTTTAAAAAATTCTAAAGCCACCATTAAGAAATTCAGGATCTGGCTGGGAACATTGGCTCATGCCTGTAATCCTAGCACTCTGGGAGGCCAAGGTGGGAAGACTGCTTGAGCTCAGGAGTTTGAGACCAGCCTGAGCAAGAGCAAGACCACATCTCTACTAAAAATAGAAAAATTAGCCGGCTGTGGTGGCATGCATCTATAATCCCAGCTCAAGTGATTCTCCTGCCTCAGAAGGTTGAGGCAGGAGAATCACTTAAGCTCAGGAGTTTGAGATTGCTGTGAGCTAGGCTGATGCCAGGGCACTCTAGCCCAGATGACACAGAGAGACTCCGTCTCAAAGTCTCAAAAAAAAAAAAAAAAAAGAGAAATTCAGGATCCGATGCCACTACACTCCAGCCCAGGCAACAAAGTGAGATACTGTCAAAAAAAAAAAGAAAAGAAAAATTCAGGATCTTATTTTCCAGTCAAAGCACAAATGCTCATTTTTTGACATGGTGTAAAGTCCTTAAATTAAGTTGAGGGGCTGGGAAACAAATCATCATTAAAAAACATTCCTATGTTTTGCTATGAACCTATATTCCCAAACCTATCCAAATATGACAACCTGGCAATTGTTCTTCCATCTAAACTGGATTTATGGTAACTAGGATTCTAGTTCAAATCTAGTTTTATAAAACAGCAAGTCAAAAACCTCAATTTATAAAACTGTATATCAAACACAATTATTACATCATAAAGTTTATTATAATAGAAGCTATTATCTGATATTAAGAAGAATTGACAGAGCAAAATGGAAAAAATGAGGAATCAAACTAATATGACAAAATCAGTGCTAGTATCCAAGAAAACACAGAAATTGTCACATCATGATCACTGTTTCCATGGTAGCAGACTACTATATCGTAAAGATTAGATTATAACACCACTTAAAATGAAAAAATGAAAAAAGATTCAAGTGAAAAATCTAAAAATAAATTGAAATAACCTATAAATTATTTTCTTAGTAAGCTGATTATGGTTTTTAGTAATCAAATGATTTTAGTAATCAAATTCTCTAAAATATTAACTGTTATCACTAAAAATACCAGTAAATCCCCAAGTAACAATTCTCTATATATTCCATAATATTGCTTTGTGACTAAAATATTTTCAAAATAGTACCTTTATAAAATGATTGTCAGTGAAAAACTCTATGACCATAAGTTAATTTTCTTGAACAAATTCCTCAATAAATTTATCATGAAAAATTAGAGAAGTCAAGGATTATAAATGCTTAAAGTAACATAAAATGTTATCTGTTGAAATATTAAAATGCTTATGTTTTTCATATATATTTATCAATATGTCAGAGGAACAATGATAGCTTAAGGAAGCTTTTTTTTTTACAGTCCTGAAGACAGATGATTTATTAATTAGGACTTTTACAAAGTTACTGCATACTCTAAATCAGAGTCACTTGAAGAGCTTAAAAAAATAGCTCTTCTTTTACCTATTGATCAGAATGTTTGAGGGTGATGCTTTGGAAATATATCTGAATGTTAAGCTTCCTAAGCGTTCTGGGGCACAGCCAAGTTGGGAAATCACAGATCTAAATCTGTCTGAATTACAAATTTTTAACTTTATTCATCTGTTCAGAATGTCTAAAAACGAATGATATTCTCAGTAAGTAAGTATACATTTAAAACACTTGTGACTACTTTTGTGTCAATTGTTAAAGATCAAAAAATATAACAACCAACTAGCCGGTGCGGTGGCTCACACCTGTAATCCTAGCACTTTGGGAGGCTGAGGTGGGAGGATGGCTTCAGGCCAGGAGTTAGAGACCAGCCTGAGCAAGAGTGAGACTCCACCTCTCCAAAAAACAGAAAAATTAACCAGATGTGGTGGTGTGCCTCTATAGTCCCAGCTTACTCTGGAGGCTGAGGCAGGATCGCTTGAGCCCAGGAGTTTGAGGTTGCAGTGAGCTATGATGATGCCACTACACTCTAGCTGGGGTGACAGAGTGAGACCCTGTCTCAAAACAAAACAAACCAAAAAAATGGTGCTGTGAAAAAACATGGTGCTGTGAAAGAATTTTTACTGACATAGAAAAATGTTCACAATGTTAAATTTCAATACAGTTTATATAGCATGATCCTATTTCCCCCCACGAACACACATTCATACATATATATAAACATATAAATATATGAAAGACCCATTGACTAGCCTTAAAAAAATAAAAAAGTTAAAAAAAAATTTTTGAAAGATTCAATTACCAACAGTGGCTACCTGTCAGTAGTAGAATAAGGATTGCTTCTCTGTACTTTCCAAATTCTATAATTAATGTATTTTACTTTTGCAATTAGAAAATTTTAAAATACTAAGATATATTCAATTGTGATACTTTGGGAATTTCAAAAGTCCCAAAAGTTCATTAGAATTCCTCCAGATTTGGAATTAACTGGACAATGTGCTTTAACTATTTGTGTGTCTTTTAAATGAATATACAAAGATAACTATAAATTGATCAAAGCATTAAGTGAACACCCACTATGTGCTCAGTATTATGTCAGGCATCATAGGGGTTACAGAAATATAGTGCTTTTGGGTAACTAATGATAATATTAGGAGCAAAATAAATGGAAAAAACATAATACTCTTTTTAAGAAGGTGTTAAGATTCTTAAGTATGTTTTCTGTAACATTTTGGGGATTTTTCTGTAAAAAATGCATTTTAGAAATGACTACTCAAGGGAAATGGTTCATGTACCAATTTTCATTTTAAAATGTATGGTCCTTAAACCAGGCATGGTGGCCTGAGCCTGTAATCCCAGCTAAGGGAGGCTAAGGCAGGAGGATTGTGTGAGCCTAGGTGTTTGAGACCAGACTGGGCAACAGAGACCTTGTCTCACAAGGAAAAATAATAATAAAATAAAATAAAATGTATCAGCCTTAAAATTAGTCTATATCCTGGTACATTTTTTAAAAAAATAACTTTTCAGCAAAGCAAAAGCACAGTGTTCTAAAGTAAACTCAGCAAATGTTTGCCAAATCAATATTATAATCTACAAAAAATATATATACTCCTTTCATTTACAAAAATAACTCAGGACAACTTGAAAGTAGACAAACTACATGGTGTCATGAATTCATTCCATCCTGAAGTCACATTAAATTTAATCAGTCTGTTCTCTACTACAATTGTGTCAGTTCTGGAATACATGGATTAATAGCTACATCAATTACAGTTTGATTTCTTTTATACACCGTTTAATATATTTAGATAGCCTAAACAATGGACCAAAGGACTTGATCCGTAATTTCCTGAAAAACAAGGGCTGAATGACATACTTTGAAGACAAAGATAAATCTCAAAAAGTAACCCTTGCATTATTAGCAAAATGGTCAGTCAGAACAGAATAATATTCAACAGTGGCCTGGGATTCTACTAGAAACTACCTCTCAGCCTCATTCATACACAGCAGCCACATTTAATTGGTCAAAGTCCATGCCAGTTCAATTAGTCCTTGTCTTGAGAGTTTTAGAATTGGCACTGAGAAAGAGTATCTCCCTCTCTCTCTGATAGCTGAAGCAATAAGATGCAAAATTCAAGGACATTTACCTTTTCTACTTCATGGAGAAAGCTAGTCTGCAGCAAGAGAAAAATGAAGCCAACAGAAGCAAAGAAGAGAGACTGAATCCTGATGGCATTTGAGTCCCTGATTTGGGATGCTCCTGTCCCACATACCCATCTAAAAATTCTTGTTTTTGCTTAAGCCTTTTTTAGTTGTGTGCCTGTCACTTGCAATTACAAGAATCTTAACTAACATAGCTAATCAGGCATCTTTCATTTTATGTAGAATCAAAAGTCTAGCTATTTCCTGACTAAATAACCTAAGGTAAATCATTTAATCTGTCAGACTTTTTTGCTTCCTGCCTGGTCTGCAAACAGGACAATAATGTTCCTCATCCTTTAGCCCCACAGAGCTGTTCTGTGGATCAAATGAGAGTGTGTGAATACTTTTACATCATAAAGAGCGATTAAACAGTATTATTGGTAATCGTAGTTATTTCTGAATTGCAATTACAAAATGACAACTTTTAAAATTCAAGTATTCATTAATTTATTTAATAGATTTAGTTATTCCTCTTAAGTTGCTTCCACTCTATGCCATAGTTAAAATACACTGTAATAAAGGATTCCAAAAGAATTTCACAAAAACAAAATCCAGGTGCATACTGGCAGGGTATAACAAAGTGTTCACCATTTTAAAAGTACATCTACTTAATTTTTTTTGTACCATAAAACAAATAATATTGTTAAAGTACATTATGTGAAAAAGAAAATCCATAGTATATATAAAGTACACTGAACTTTGCAAGAAATACTTATTGGAATTTAATACACATTCTCCCTTTTCTTTTTTTTTTTTTTTTTAAGAGAATGGGGTCTCACTATTTTGCCCAGGCTGGAGTGCAATGACTATTCAGGTGCCCCATCATAGCTCACTGTAGTCTCAAACTCCTCGTTGCCTGAACCCATCCTCCCACCTCAGGCTCCCAGTAGCTGGGACTACAGGCTCTCACCACTGCTCCTGGTTAGAGTACACATTCTGATTTTCAGCCAATAAAGTAAATTTTTTGGAGTCCTTAAAAGGGTTTAATGTTGTTTAGGTTTGAAATATTTTAAATGGACAAAGAAAAAAGGACAAAAGTAAAGAATAAGGGAAATACACTGATTAGAAAACATAAAGGAGTAATGAAACACCACTTAATCTTGTTACTGGTTCTTGTCCACAGGGAATGAACTTCAAAATTTAAATTTAAGTTTTTATTACCAAAACAAGTTCTGGAAGTAAAAGAGTTAACTCTGAAATGATTTTTTTAAATTTTTAATTATTATGGGTATGTAACAATTGTATATCTTCACAGGGTACAAGTGATCTTTTGATACAGGCATACAATGTGAATTAATCGAATCAGGGTAAGTGGGGTATCCATCACCTCAAGCATTTAACATTTCTTTGTGTTAGGAACATTCTAATTCTACTCTTTTAGTTATTTTAAAGTACACCCTGACTTATTGATTATATAGTCACTTTGCTGTTCTATCAACTATTGTTCATTCTAACTATATTTTTGCACCCATTAATAATTCCCGCTTTATCTGAGAGGATTATTAAAACTACTAAAATCCCCAACAGAAGCAACTCACCTCAAACTGAGTCATATCTCTGTAAGAAGGAAAATTTTCAACGACCAAGTACATTAACTTCTGTGCACTATTTTCACTTTCTCGCACACAATTAAGAAAAGAGCCTCCAAACTTCTCCAGCAGAATTTTCCCGGTTTCATTGAGAATCCGATGCCTCTCTTCTATCAAAGGCATGGAAACGTCTGAGTCAGAACGAAATACATGGCGAACCTGATCCAGGGTCACTGTGGCATAGTACGAGGCGCTAGTTAAAGGTATTCCTTTAGGGAGAAAAGAAAATTCAGAGGAGCAATGTCATACTTTCATATTCATTAGATCCTTGCTTTTACAACAGGCGACTAATATGAAACCAAATGACTCTTATCGAAATGCACCGAAAGTGGATGAATAATAAAAGCAAAACTCTCATTTTCTACTTGTTCGTGTATATTCACCCACTTCTATTGTAATATTACATCAGATGTATTTTGACTTGTAAAATGTTTTATATCTGTCCCTTTGTTCTTCAGGTGTCACTAAGTGGCATTGTTTAGAAAACTGACTTTTATGCTTAAGCTGCGATAATGACAAATATTAGGATCATTTCCCACTGAATACACCTCTCCTCATACTTCTATTTCAAGCAGAGAGACCTGCAAACACTTCAGGTTCCTCTCGTTAACATATTAGTCTATCTCCCAACCTGCTCATTGGGACACACACCCCCGCCCTTGCCCTCCCAGTAACCTGGAGCCTCAAAGGCTGTTGGGTCCCACCGAGAAGGGCACCAACCTTCGTCGAGGGCTCTGTTGACTGCGGCGCACAAGGACCAGTACCCACTGTACGTTCTCTCCCTATACTTCACCACACACTTGTGCTCGTTCTGCTCGGACCAAAAGGAGAAGTTGAGAGTGTCTGTTAGGAACACCCAGTTGACCGCGGCCTCGTCTGCCGCCCTGGGGTTCAGCTCATGAAGGGCCTTCCACCCCTCCACGCGCAGCTCCGGCCCCGACGCCTTGGCCAGCAGCAGCTCGGCCACCCTCCGTACGCCTTCGCTGTCAATGAACACATCCCGACTGTTTTCTGCAATGAATTTAGCGGATTCCCTGGGCGTTAGGAGCCTGTCCATTCTGCCTCTACCCTTTGGGACAGGAGAACGACGCTTTTGACTTCGGACTGCTCACACGCTCTTCCCTCCCTAGGCGGGCCAAGGTCCAGAGTCCCTCAGCGCCTCGCGCGCCCTACCCACCGTGGGGTCACCGCCCTAAATAAAGTCCTGCCCTCCTAGAAAGTGACACTGAGAACCGAGAGCCGCCAGGTTGTAGGATCCCTCCCGTCGCGCTCCCAGTTAACTGCAGAGAGCGCGGGGTGCGCGCCGGGCCGAGGCCTGAGGCACTTCCGGGAGAGCGTCCCCGCCCACCCTTGCTCGGGCGCGCGCTGGACCTCCGCTTCCGGCTCCGAAGGTCCGGAAGCCGCTTCGTAGGGTCCAGTGCGCCCCGGCCCGGGGGTTGTCCAGCGTAGAATGTACGGCTACATTATTTAGTGCCTCTTCCCGCCCCACCGCCTTTGGACACACGGGACACGAAGACTGAGTTTGCCGAATTAGCTTGGGTCGCGATGACTGCAACCGGTGTACCGCGTTGCCCTCAGCCGGCTCCCGGTCCTTTCCTTTACCGGAGGACGAAGTCTGGGCTGTCGGCGACGCCCTGCATCCGGCTTCCTTGGCCGCCACGAGCATTGTGGCGGTGGTCTCGGTGCCAGGTTCTGAGCCTCCCCGCGACTGCGACACTGGGCAGCGGCCGGCCACCTGGAGGCAGTTGGTTTCTTTTGCTAAATTCCTGGCCTATTTGGAAGCCGAAAGAACCTTTGATTAGTTGGGAGGTTTGGAGAAATGGGTGAGGAAACAAGTGTATTAAAGTGTTAAATGAACATTGTGTGCCTGACATTGTGCTTACGTACACAAGCTCACCTAGTCTGGGACTTAACAAAAGCGGCTGTTGTGATCCCGTTTTTGCAAGTGAAGCTAACTGGTCCACTGATTAGCCCCCATCACAACTATGTTTTGGGCTGAGATTCAAACCTTTGATAATCGATCCTCCCCAAATCAAGGACACTTTATGAGCCCATCATTAATGCCAACCATTCTGGTCAATTAGTGACTGTATCAATGCCCCTATTAAGGAGACGTTAAAAATGAGGAAATAAGTATCACCTTACTACTGCAAACTTTTAAAAATATATTAGGATGAGAGAGATACAGAAGTCAATTTCGTGCTGATCCAAATTTACCTGGTGACTCAGTATAGATGTATTTTTATTCTTTTTGGAAGACTTAGGTCTCCATGGATAACAAAACGTTTGCACCTATGAAAATCACCTGTTGAAAATAATAAGTAAGTCATCTCTAGTTATCGACAGTAAAGTCTCTTCCTTAGTATTTTTGGAGGATTTGGAGCTTTTTAAGTTTAACAGCTGTGCCTCTACAGAAGCAAAAGATCTTTATCCTTCCAGTTTCTTCGTTTTGGAAAGAAAAAGGAACTTTTAAGGACTCCATTATGATGTGTTTTCCAGAAAAAGTCACTAGTACACTAATACAGTTGTTGAATAAATATAAATCTGTTGGCTTGGGATTTTTCCTTTCTACATCAGCAGCTGTTAAGTTTGGGAGTCAAATTGATGAGCAAGAAAATGTAGCAATCTAAAAGAATCTAAAAGATTAAATATGAATAATTTAGTCCATTTTCTCTTGCTGAGGCTTGTTGATAGAAAAAGATCAACAACTGGAATTCTTACCTGTGTTCAGAGTACTGAGTTAGACACTAGAAGTAGCATAAATAAGAATAAAACATGCTTCCTTTTTTTTTTTTTTTTTTGAGATAGATTTCTCACTCTGTTGCCCAGGCTGGAGTGCAGTGGCATTATCATAGCTCACTATAGCCTCAAACTCCTCGGCTCAAGTGATCCTGCTGCTTCAGCCTCCCAAGTAGCTAGGATTACAGACTTGTGCCACTACACCCAGCTAATTATCTTATTTTTTGTAGAGATGGGGTCTCTCTGTGTTTCCCAGGTCTGATCTTGAACTCCTAGCCTCAAGCGATCCTCCTGCCTCAGCCTCCCAAACTGCTAGGATTACAGGTGTGAGCAACCGCACCTGGCCTGCTTTCTTCTTAATATTGAGACAAATCGTAAACTTGGTATGTCTGGGTTTTTATGTTTTGTTTTTTTTTAAGTGTGTCTACAAGAAGCTGAGAATACAAAAAGTGAGTTATTTACCTACTCAACATTGTTTCCCTCCTTCATTTCTTTTTTTTTTTTTTTTTTTTTTTTTTGAGGCAGAGTCTCGCTCTTTCGCCTGGGCTGGAGTGAGTGCCGTGGCGTCAGCCTGGCTTGCAGCAATCTCAAACTCCTGGGCTCAAGCGATCCTTCTGCCTCAGCCTCCCGAGTAGCTGGGACTACAGGCATGTGCCACCATGCCCGGCTAATTTTTTTTCTATATATTTTTAGTTGTCTGATTGATTTCTTTCTATTTTTTGTAGAGACAGGGTCTCACTCTTGCTCAGGCTGGTTTCGAACTCCTGAGCTCAAACAATCCGCCCGCCTCGGCCTCCCAGAGTGCTAGGATTACAGGCGTGAGCCACCGCGCCCGGCCCCTCCTTCATTTCTGATAGATGTTGTTCAGGAATCTGTCTCTCTTAACCACAGTCCCTGTAGCTTAGCATCGTCAGTCTCAGGGGTGGTCTGGAGTGGTTAATACCATCCTCTTGCCAGCAACAGAATTAGGATTATGCATGTTCCCCAGTTCACCTCAGTGAGTTGCAAGGATAGGTTTGCAGGATGCTTCCAAAAAAGCTTTTCCTCGCTCTTCAAGGAGAACTTCCAGAAGTGATTCATGCTCCCTCTGGACCTGGTTGAGCTTGGATGTAAAGCCTGGAATTGCTGTGGCACTTTTGGTGGAATTTGAAGTCAACACCTGGGGAAGGCAAGGCCAAAAGAATGGCAGAGAAATGGAGCTAGAGTAATGGGATTATGTCAACTCTTCAATCTGTCCTGCTTTAAGATCTTCAGTTATGTGAGTTAATAAACTTCTTTATAGTTTAAAGCAGTTTGAGTTGGCTTTTTTGTTACTTAATATGAAAGCTTACAGTCTTACATAAAGAGCAAGGACAGACATGGTATCTGACATCTTATGATCTGGTGGGAAAGGTAAACAATCAAATATTTGGATAGGATTGTACTTCAAGCAGCAGAAAGCCAGACTATAGTGATTAAAGAAAAATGGGATTGTTTTTCTCGTATAATAAGTCCCGAGGTCGGCCCCCCAGGGGTGGTGCACCTATTTGAGAATGTCAGCAAGAATCTAGGCTCCTCACTTTCTGCCTCACCATCCCTACCTTGTGGCTTTTGTCTTTATGGTGTGAAATGGCTCTACTTACAGGTTTGTGTCCACAGAAGGAGGAAAGTACAAGGGGAAAAGGGCCAAAGCAACACGCTAGCTGAGAATGTTTCTTTGAAAACCTTTGCCAGAAGCTCTACTTCATACATAGGCATAGGCTTTTGAAGAGATCGTGATGACCTCAAAATAACCCTTAAGCTTGCATTTTAAAGATTAACAAGGGCGGGAGTTATGATCAATGATGTGTCCCTATCACTTTTCCCCCCTCCTGAACAGTATCCAAGTTAGATTATTCCAGTTACCAAGAGAGCCATTCTGAATATCTGAATTAAAAATCAAGCTCTTGGCAACAATTATTGCTCTATCTTCTATTTTCTACCATGATAGGCTATGGGAGGTACTTAAAGAAATAGAGGGTTAAGAGGTATTGATGAAGAAAAGTTTAAAAAGTTGGCCAGAGCAATGGATGGACAATAGACATTGCTAGAGAGGAGGCTGTACTTTCTCATATATGCAGAAGGGGTTATGCAGAGAAGTAAAATGGATTTTGTGAAGGTAGGACAGTTCGATTGTTTCTACTTTCCCTGAAATCCCCAAAATGATAGACTAGAGCCTCAAGAAGGCTTAGCAGAAAAGAGGTATGCTGGTGTGGTGGCTCACACCTGTAGTCCCAGCTGCTTGGAAGACTGAGCAGGAGGATCTCTTGAGCCCAGGAGTTTGAGGCTACAGTGAACTATGATGGTACTACTGCCCTCCAGTCTGGGACAAAGAGTGAACCCCCGTCTCTGGAAAACAACAACAACAACAACAACAACAACAACAAAAACAACAAAGGAGGTACAGTTGACTACAGTGTAATTTTTCTCTGTTCCTTTTCTTCTAGATTTATCCATATTTAGCATTTAAGATTGACCATTTCCATGAAATTCTCCCTTGGCTTCCAGGGCATTATATTATCCTACTTTTCTTAGTACCATTGAAGGCTCTTTCTCTTCCCAGTGTCTTTTTACTGAGTGTTGAATGTCCCATCTACACAATATGACTTAAGGACAGAATAAAATCTTAAATCTTTCTGGTGAAAACCGTAACTCTTAACTTCGTTCTCTGATTTAAAATATTAAATTATTGCCTTTATCAGTATCCGGACTCATATTAATAATAAATAAAGTATTAAATTATAATGGAATAAATCTATTGTTTCTCGTTATATATCATTAATATTATTACTACAATTCAACACCAAGGCTGGGCACAGTGCCTCACACCTGTAATCCTAGCACTTTGGGAGACTGAGAGGGGAGAATCACTTGAGGCCAGGAGTTTGAGACCAGCCTGAGCAAGACCCAGACCACATCTCTACGAAAAATAGAAAAATTAGCTGGGCGTGGTGGTGCATGCCTGTAGTCCCAGCTACTCGAGAGGCTGAGGCAGGGGGATGGCTTGAGACCAGGAGTTGGAGGTTGCAGTGAGCTATGATAACACCATTGCACCCTAGCCTGGGTGACAGAGTGAGACCCTGTCTAGGAAAAAAAATAATTTTTTGAACTATATTTTGCTTGTAATTAGTGAAGTTAATATTTCCTACTTAGGAGGAAGAGCTAAGTATTATAAAAAACAATGCAAAAATAAGCAGGTACAAAGGAAAATTTAACTTGGATTCCCTTGAAAAGAGAATCTGAGGCAGGGTTTAAGTGTTGATGTTTTATCTATGAGGTACAATCTTTGGGCGTGGACATTGAGAGTACGCAGTGTTGGCCTACCCACTGCTTCATGGTGAGCTCAATGAGACACAGCTAGTCACTCAGTAGGAGTGTTGGCACAGTTGTTGGGGAAGTCTGCGGACAAACTGTAAGGAGAAACTATGCCTCAGGGTAGTTTTTGGAAGGGAGGAAAGAGAGGAAATTCTCTCTCATATCTGTTACTTCCCATTGGTCAGAGTTGCCCCTCAAGGCTGTTGACTTCTCCATAATTCCAGGTTGTATCATCCATCTCCTTTGGCCGCTGCTCAGGAAATCATATCATTTACCCGGGAAGTGTGTCATTTTATCCAAGTCTAAAAGTGAAGGGAAAAGCCAGAAATGCAGGGCACATTGCTCACTGCCCAGGATGTTCAGTGGCATCCTTGAGTGGAGCTTGGCACTTCCCAGGAAACTGCTGGTCAGCCCCAGACATTTTAGCATAATCTTCCCCTCTCAGCCTCCCGAAGTGCTGGGATTACAGGTGTAAGCCACCTCGCTCGGCCCTGGTTTTGAATTGTAGTAATAATATTAATGATATATAATGGGAAACAATAGATTTATTCCATTATAATTTAATACTTTATTTATTATTATTATTAGAGTCCCAATACTGATAAAGGCAAGATCCAAGCAATGCTGGTTGACAGCAGTGGCAGCTAAGATGGAGCAAGAGCTGTCACCCGTACTTTGGGTGACTTTTGTCACCCACCCTGTCTCTACAAAAAAAAGAATTATAATATAGTAAGATAAACCTCTTTGATTGACGGGCTGCATGTAATAGCAACTGACTGTGGGTAATTTAAGCAAAAGATTTAAAAAAATATTTTTTAATGGACATATAAAATTATATGTATTTATGACATATAACATGATGTTATGAAGTATATACATTTTGTGGAATGCTTAAATCTAGCTAATTAACAAATGCATTACCTCACAATTATTATTTTTGTGGTGAGAATTTTTTGAAAGGTTATGAAAAAGCTCAGAGGTTGGAAGAGAAGGCTGGGGAACTAAACTTCTAAACAGAAACCATGTAGTTTTAGAGTATTGAGAACAGAAACTGCCCAAAGGTCTCTTTCAATACTGCTGAAAACACTGTGATCATTACAACTTGCTTGCATCATTCTGCTCAAGATTGAAAATCCCTGGGGAAAGAGTCTGGTTGGCCAAGCCTAAATCAAGTACCTATCCTCTGGGGTTATAAAGAACATCTAAGGACCAGGATTTCTATCTCATCAAGTCTACATATGATGGGGAGAGAAAACCCACACGAGGAAAACTGTTAGGGGAAACTTACGTTATATTATAAATGTCCATTATAATTCATGCCTTTGGCTGTTCAGCATTCAAACAAATTTATTTTCATATATATGCTTTCAAAAATACTCCTGCCTGGAGAATTGCTTGTGCCCAGGAGTTCGAGGTTGCAGTGAGCTATGATGACATCACTGTACTCTAGCCAGGGCAATAGAGCAAGACTCTAAACAAAAACAAAAACAACCCCCCCCCAAAAAAACATCCTGCCTAATATAAGGCAGTTATTCCTCATAAAATAAAGATTTCTCACCCCTTCTTCAGAAGGAGAGAACCCAAAATCTCACTACTTTCTGCATCAAATCTAAGTCCAGGATGTCTGGGTGATGTACATTTCTGCTCCAGCTCCAGCTCAACTGACCTAGGTCAAGTTGTAGAAGGAGAGCCCAAACCAGGGATTTTTGTGCAAGTGACTCACTGGAAGAGTGCTCTCAGGTGAAATGGAGTGAGGGAAGCAGCATATGTAAGAAAAGTAAAGGTCTCAAAAAGGGCAAAAGGTTTTATGGATTGTCTCTTAAAAACCCCTCACCCTTTTTGAGGAATTAAAACCTGCATTCCTGTCAGAGGGGCAGAGGGTGTTCTTTGTTCTTTGTTTTAAACCACAGGAGATGGCCCAACAGAATGATCACGAGATCATCTTCACTGGAGATGCTATAGTTAAACAGCAATACCCCAAAGCTGAAAACCCCCTTTAAAAGCTCTGTATTTCTGCTTAAAGGGGGGATGATGGTTTTTTTTTTTTTTTTTTTTTTTTTTTTGAGACAGAGTCTCACTGTGTTTCCTGGGCTAGAGTGCCATCCTAGCTCACAGCAACCTCAAACTCCTGGGCTCAAGGGATCCTCCTGCCTCAGCCTCCCAAGTAGCTGGGACTACAGACATGCGTCACCATGCCCAGCTAATTTTTTCTACATATTTTTGGTTGTCCAATTAATTTCTTTCTATTTTTTAGTAGAGACGGGGTCTCGCTCTTGCTCGGGCTGGCCTCGAACTCCTGAGCTCAAACAATCCTCCCGCCTCGGCCTCCCAGAGAGCTAGGATTACAGGCGTGAGCCACTGAGCCCGGCCGGGATGATGGTTCTTTAAGACAAGAGTTTGCCATCCTCCTCATTTGCCAGCAAATGAATAAACTTCTCTTTCCTTTTCCTTAAACCACTTATCCTCATTCTTCGCTTGGCCTCAGGGACAAGTACCGAACTTTTGGTAACACATAGGGCAGGGAAAATTAGTCAAGCCATGATGTGGTCTCAGCTGGAGATTAGTGTCAGCCTGATCCCACAAAGAGTCCTGGAGTCTGAACTGTACACAAAATTGGTGCCAGTTTGGGACACAAGTATGAATAAATGATCTAGAAAAAAGGCTACCAGATGTATCATATTAAGGCCCAACCCAAATGAGACCACTTCCACCTAGAATTTATAGTTCGAGAGCATTAGCCTTACCTTTCCTGTTTCTATGGGGAATTCCAGGGCCCCCAAATTGCCATATGCCCTCTTGACTGAGTTGAACTTTCTCATAAATTCCCATTCCCACTGATGACAGAAAAAACACATAAACTTGCCAGGTAGGAGTAACTTGGTCTCTTCCAGTTTTAAATAGTTCCATTTAAGGGAAATAGTTAATTTGAAGAGCTGTTTATTTTCTCTCCAAGGTCTTTCTTTTGCCTCAACCTTTTCAAGATGTCTTCTGGGTGCAAAGGGAGGTTTAGGTGTTCTCCTGACAATAGGAGGAAAGGGTCTTTGTTAGTAAGCTGTGACCTCTACCTGAGGTGTAGTCTGTTTGGTGTCTGAATTTTGGCCTCTGCTCTTCCTGTAACTACCACTGAATGACCATAGCTACTGTGACTGGTGGTGTGGTTCTCAGCACTCAGCCCAACAGTCTTCCTTGACCAAGTTGATCCCACCTTGGCTTTCACTGGTATTGCAGATCCTTTGCAAATCTCCCATGTCTCCATCCAGCCCCTGGCTGGTCTACCTTATAGCTCCTCCTATTCAGTAATGACACCCTTCACCTTAGTGACCCCATCACAAGCCCTTTAGCTCTCAATTCATGTCCCTTTTTTGATATATGGGTAGGAAAGGGAAATTCTGTGGGGTGTTTATGTGTGTGTGTGTAATCTCATCATCTCTGTGTCAAAACATGACATGTCTCTGTTTCTTCTGTGCTTCCTGTCCCATATGGTCACTGGGACACTTTGCAGGGCTCCAAATTAGAAGTGAGGCTTACGCCTTGCTTCTCTATTTTTGATTTTTCTCTTCAACCTACCTGGAGTTCCTGCTCTCACTAATCATCCCCAACTTGTCCTGCCACAGGCTGAAATCTAGGGAGGTCTCTCAGAGATCTCTCTGGTACCTTCTACCCTATTGTCTTGCCAACTCTCCTTTCTAGTAAAAGGACTTCTCCCTCTTTTGGTCCCCTTTTAACTTTTGATAAGTCATATGCTTTTTCCATCCTATCTATAGATTTTGTTCTAGGTGAACTGGTCCTCCTCTTCTATAAATCCTGGCCTTAATGGTAGAAAGTCTTCAGGAAGGGGAAAAAAAGGATGATCAAAAGGGGAAAAAATTCTGAAAGGATTTTGAAAGGTGTGAGGTTTTGGTGACTATATGTTTTACTTCCCTGACAATTAAAGGTGTGGGGGTTAAGAGATGGAGATGAGGGGTTTGAAAGAGCAGGAAAAGAAACATTTCAGGTCATGGGATAGGTGGCATACCAGTTTATCCTAATCCTGTTGCTGGTGTCTGGTGATCACCTGGCAAACGGGAACCCACCCCTATAAAACACATGCATTTTCTGTTCTCCAATGTGTATTTGCATATAGAATCACATGCAAACACCTTGACTCAGATTAGTTCCCCATTTTAAATGCAATGGAACCAGGTGTGGGAGTGCCACATACATCACTTGAGCCAGGAGTTCAAGATCAGCTTGGGCAACACAATGAGACCCTGTCTTAAAAAAATAAATTAAAAAAATAAATAGAATGGGCCCTCTATATCCATGGGGTCTGCATCCATGGACTCAAAAAATATTGGGAAAAAAATTATCTCTGTACTGGACATGACTTTTTTTGGCTATTATTCCCTAAATAGTGTAACAATTATCAATACATAGCGCTTACGTTGTGAGGTACTACTATAAGTAATCCAGAGATAATAGGAGTTATGTGCATAGATTATATGTAACTATTACAGCATTTTATATCAGGGAGTTGAGCTTCCTCATATTTTGATATCTGAGGTAGGACCTGGAACCAATCCCCCACAGATAACCAAGGGTTGAGTGTACAAAGCTGTTAACTGCCTGGGTTTCTCCTCCAGGTATTTCCTTCTCTCCTTTTCCTCAGGTCAGATGTCCTCCCTTACTGAAAGTGCAGAGGCCTGGTTGGGCAAATGATGTCCATCTGTGTAAACAAGCTCCCACAATGTCTACTTTCGTTCATCTGCTAAGAGACAAGCATAGAGCAGAATTTTGGGTCCCAAATATTTGGGTCAAGATTTCTAGTTGAACTCTAGGAAGGACAGCGTTACTTCAAGCAACATGCTTACTAATGTGCATACACAGGTACATACATGTTGTTTTCTGTTTTCTTAAACACATCTTACGGTACTATATGGTTCCTTTTTCTCATTATCGATTTGTTGTAATTATTGGATTCTCTCTCTGAAACAAGTTTTTGCTAACCACTGCACCCTTCGGGCCTAGCACTGTTCTCATACACCTTGGGAAAAAAATACGTTATTTGATGAGTTAATAAAAAGGTCTGCAAACATATCTGTAGTTCTTACTACATATTGCATTTGAGGACCATAATGGTCCTCAAACTTCCAAGCATAACTAAGAGAATTTGTTAAATTTGCATGTTCCTGGTGCCTCTGTAGAAATTGTGATTCAGTAGAGCTGACATAAGATCCAGGACTTGCATTTTTAAGCAGCACCTTAGATTTTGAAGGTGGTCCTGGGAACACAATTTGAGAAACACTGCAATATTCCTTTCCAAAAACTCAGTGCCAAGAAGTTGGCCAATTTCATTTCCAACTTGCCAGCAATGGAAAAACCTTAATAAGCAGGAGCTGAAAAATATGATATTTAAGGTTGATTTATTTACAATCACCATCAAGACTGAACACCTTTCCAACAAAAATTTTTGGTGGCACTAAACAATGAACAGAAGTTTTCATTGGTCTAACATTCTAAGAGAAGATTTAAAATATAGGGCTCTTTACCTAACAGTGTCACCAAAGACTTAGGATCCACATATTTTGACTTGGATCCTGCATCTCAGGAAAACAGAACAGATGAAAGGCAAACTACTAAAATTGGAACTCATTAATAGTAGGAAGAGGGTTTAAATTCCTTTTTTTGCCTATTTAAAATTATTTTTTCATTTGAGACTATCATAAAATAGCATTAAATTCTTGAAATAATTGTGGTGTAAGTTGGCTTCCAACGTGTGTTGGTATTTTGGTAAGACTTTCTAAATTACACTAAAAACATTTTTAAAACTTTACATTTGCTCAAGTTCTTAAAGCTTCAATTAAGTCAGCATCATGTACACTAGTTGCTTCTCACACAATTGGTTCAGTGTTCCATTTAACGAACTTTAAGAGCTTATGTTCACTTCTCTTACCTTTCTTGAAAATTCTCTCAATTCCTATCCCAACTTAAAACACCATTTGATTTACCAACAGTAGTGGCAAAGAAATAAATGCCTGGGGTGATGAGAGATACCCGTTACTGTTTTAATTCATTGTACACTTGTATCAAAATGTCACATGTACCCCATAGACTATTATGTACCCATAACAATTTTAAAAAGTCTGGCAATGCAAAAGCCCCTAGACCCCCCCGTTTTATACACGTTATCAGTGACAGATATTCTTCAATCTATTTAATCTTCAGTAGGTTCTTGTGTTCAAGGTCTGAATTAATTTAAAAGGCAAAAATGAAAACATTTTCTACAAACAGTCCATGTGTTTCGTAAGATTTTTAGATGATGAAAGCTTTGAAAGCCAGCAATACTTTCCTCCAGTAGGAGTAATTTGACTAAAATGTCATTACTGGTAATTTTTCTCTAGTGAGAATGGCTGATTTCACCCCAACTCACCCACACTTAAAACACCCAGGTGGCAATTCAGACTAATTCCGCCTTTGGGGAAACTATCCCACAGGTAACATTCACTGGCTTTAAGCAATCTTGTGACATTTATTTCATGTTCTACTAGAGAATACTCTGTGTCCCTCTCCAAATTAAATGGGGAGTGGGTGTGTCAGCAAAATTCTAACTTACTTAAAAAGAATGTTTGCATGTCCTACTTGTATGTATTCCAGAACTGCCCAATTCATATTTTATTATACACAAAAGCCTCTTCCCCTAAATTTAAGAAATCAATTACATTCACGACTCCTTTTCCACATAGCTGTTAACCTGTTCTCAAGGTTTCTGGACAGCTGGAGGTTAAGAGGTAATTTTAGGGATGTATGAGCCAGGAACCTTATACTCTACAATTATTTTACTTTATCTTCAATATTCTCGAACACCAAACTAGAGCTACTTAAAGAAAGAAACCAAAACTCAATTTCTCATAATTAACATGAAATGAAGACTGGACTAACTGGTTAATGATTAGGCTCTCATTTTGGGAGACTGCCCCTTTGATAAGACAAGAGCCCAACTACTGGAGTTTTATGCCTACCACCCCTACCAGATTTCATTTATGAATGCTAGAAAAACACTTCACACAAAAATCATATAATTTAACATTACTGTATTTCCTTACAAGAGGAACGTTTTGACAAATTTTACAGGTGTCAATCAACCCTTGTTCAAATTGGGCACACATAAAATCTAGCATCATGGGAGTTTTATTTGGAAGTGAATTTTTAACTGTCAATACAAATGCCGAGATACTACACAAAACATCCACAGGAACTTTTTCATCTTTTTTTTTTTGAATTGTACACAAACATTTCCTAAATAATCCAACATACAACAGAGAAATGGTACATCTTTTTCTTTCAATTTGCATACAATGGAAAAAACAAGAATATATATATATTTTACAAAGTTTAACTAATAGACACTAGCGAGTTGACAGTTTAAGTCTATAGGTGAGAAATTATCTAATAAAAATAATCAGAATTTATTCAGCAGTCACTTCCATAACCAAGTGTTATTCTGATTAATAAAACTTGTTGCCAATCAGGCTTCTGGTATATACTAATACCAGTACTCAATTTGTAGCACTGCTCCCCACCTTGGTTCCTTCTAACTACTAACATAGAAAACTGTTGAAAAGTAGGGGCAAGCATTTGCAAAAACAAACAAAAATCCCCAGCTTATTATAAGCATGAACATGTATGATGGAATTTCTTCCCAGCAATAGACTTTTAAACCATCAAGAGATCACCAGAACTGAGTTTGCCAAAATATTCTGCCTATGTCTAAGAAGAGATGCATTTATATCCAACAGAGGAGCTGAAAATCAAACTTAGTGTTTAGTTTGGAGATAGGTTGGGAAATTCAGCCACCATTTGAAAAATGACTGCCTTAAAAAAAAAAAAAAGACCACCAAAAATAGGTTCACTAAATTTATTTTAAAAATCATAAAACGTTTCTTACAAAAGAGCATAACATTCTGCACACTGCTCTGAACAGATGCCAGGGACATGTGGACTATATTGTTACTTTTCCTCCCTGTCCCACCCCCCAAATGTTACAGTGACCACAAAGCAAGGTGTTCACAATTATTACATAGGGGGAACTTTTTTTAAACCACCAACAATGAACAAAAAATAAAATTCACTCACTCTGCTGCTGTTTCAAAATTTCAATGTTAGTTTTTGCACGCCCTTCCCCCCCCCAACCCTGTTTGTAAGGAACTAAAACATTACATCTGGTGAACAGCAAAGATTTCACTACACCTCAAATGCAGAACACCTATGAAGCAGAGGAATGTTGGCTTTTTAAACAGAAGCAGATAAAAAAAAAAAGATGCAGGACTCCTTCAGTTCTTCACTAGTCTTAGAAAAACTTTCCAGAATACTGCTTCACACTATAAAAAAGAAAAAATATCTTGCATTAGAATCCTTCAACATCTGCATACTGCTTCACACTATAAAAGAAAAGAAAAAAAGTGCGAATTAGAATTTTTGTTTGTAACATCTTAATCAACATTAAGACAATTTCAATGGTAAATTAAATGATACACATGTCCATTACAATTAGAAGAATTAAAAAAAAATTTAGCAATTACAAATTAAAGCAATGTAAAATTCAAGAAAAAGGATTAACAGTAAACCAGACATTAGTAGAGCAGAATTAAGAAAATGAAATTGAAAGTTGTTAATATTTGGTAGAAAAGACAAAGAATGCTAGTAAGGTGTGAAATGCTGCATTTTACAGCACCAATCATTTGTCCTGTAGAGGCATGGCCTGTGCCATATGGCAGACTGTGATTTGTTGTCAATTTACTTATCTAAAAACAACAAAATCACTAGTCTTCCACACAGAACTAGGCCAACATCCAATGAATCTTCTATTATTTTCTACAGGCTCTGTTTAATTTATAACAAGTGGTTTTGGCAGCAGTTTTCACCAGAGAAATGAGAAGTTTGCTTGGTTAAGGCTTCTTCCAGCAAGATTAGTATTGAATGTCTTCGTTTTTAGTAAGAAAGCAGAAGAAAATTAAGACAAAGCTATTAGAATGTTTAGAAGTTAGGTCCCCAAAAAGGTTGAGACACCATGGCTTCTAAAAGAAAAATCAATTGAGAAGGAAAACTTTTTAAGGTTTTAGTATGTATAGGCTAGTACAAAGCTAAAATTAAACTGACCTGTTCTGCAGCAAATACTGTGCATTCTGTATCTGGTCCTGTGTTCCTGTAATGGTAATGATCCGATCTTCGGATCCTTCTAAAGGCTCATCGATTTTGATCGAAGCTCCCGACTCATGACGGATTTGTTTAATCCGCTGACCACCTTTGCCAATAATAGATCCAGCCAACTGAAAAGATTTTTAAGAAGTCTTCATGATACACTTTTAAAGAAAACTTATTACTGGTATTTTCAACAATAAGAATGTTAATTTTATTGGCAGCTATTCAGACTCTAATTCATTATCTAATGCTCCCTAAACCAGTCAAGGTTTGGATTATGCTGTATTCACATCACACATTAACATTTCCTTTAATAAGCTAATTAAGGGCTTTATTAAAACTATCTTAACTGCTCTTAATAGCACCGAACATCACTCGACAATACTCAAACTGCAGAATGACAAGTCACTGAAGTCTTTAAACATAATCTTAATCCTAAAATGGAGTTATTTTTGTTAAAACCTTTTGAATTTAAAGGAAATGTACAGAAAGGGGCAACAATCATAAAAATGATTCACTAAATGCTCCTGGCAGTATTAAAGGTACTTACATCTTTGGGAATAGTTACTTGTGTAGTAATAATAGGTCCACCAAGATCACCATATGAGCCACGACCCCCTGCATAGGAATAATCTGATTTAAATAATGAGCATTAAGTTCATTTAAAAAGTATGAAATTAATATTTTGATTTCACAAAGGAGCAAACTTACCATATCCAGAGCCACCCTAAAAACAGGAAAAAAAAAAAAATACAAAATTACTTTGCCTTCAAAATTACTATTCAAGTATTTTAATACTCAAAATCCCTCATTTAGGAAACCAAAATCCTCCCGTATCTTCTCTAGTTTATTTAAGTAAATTCCAGAAGACAATCATTAGCAGAAGAATAAAAATGATTCAGGTACACAACATTCAAAAACCCCAAAACATAGCAGAATAAAACACTTATTGGTGAGCAGGTAAGCATCTTAAATTACGGACATACATGCCAACCCCCATGATACTCAACCTGTGGTTCATAAGCCATCTGCCATTCTGATGGGCTCCATGTATCTATTGCAGAGTCCCAAGTTTCATCAGCACTGAAACCAACCTGTGTTAGAGACAGAAACAGTAACACGACCCTACATTATATTTGTTATAAAGCTACCATCTTATATACCTAATTTCCACTTTACATTGCTAAATATAAAAAAATATTTGTCAGACAGCAATTATGTATTGGGGTGGGGGGGGGGACAAAGACAACTTAGTCTTAATACTCCAACAGCAAGTAACGATTTAAATGGCTACCTAAAAAATTAACTTGTAAAAAGCCTTTCAATTACTGTAATCTTCAACAAAATGTCAACTATTCTTACAGCCCTCACACACACATTGAGGATAAATCAAGATTCTTACCATGCCATCGTAGCGGTCTCCAGGTCTTCCTCTTCTATCATAGGCCATTAGATCTCTGCAAGAATAGACTTGTTGTAATCTTAACTTGTTTACATGTTACACACATCAAATCAAACTCTACCCCATCTACCATGAAATGCAGCCTCTTGTATGTTAATAGTAATTTGTGAATGCAAAAAACTTACCCTCCTCTAGGAGGTGGTGGTGGAGGAAGAGGGAGATTCCGAGCTCTACTACCACCCCGGCCACCTCGACCAGGAGGCGGGGGAGGTGGTCCTCTACGAGGGCTCATATCATCATAATCTCTTCTAGATGGAGGCATGGGACGCCCACCCCGACCAGGAGGCATTCTGTCAAAACCACCTCTTCCCCGCATTGGAAATCCTACAGGCCGTCCGCGGCGGTCATCAAACATCATTGTAAAACCACCATAATCATAGGTTTCATCGTAAAAATTGGGATCATAAGGCTGTGCACGTCCTTTGATGGGAGACTAAAAAACAGAAATACAACAACCTTATAGACTGAAGAAAAAGAGTTCATACCAACCGTTCTTTAGCAAACGAAAGTTTATTTTCCCCAGGAGGTACTAGAGGCAGAGACAGGACTATATCAAAGGTAACAATAGGAAAGAAAGAATTAGAAATGCAATACGTTTGGTGAGTTCTAAACAACCGAGCTTACTGCCTGTTGGGGGAGAAATAGCAGCTTGCTTTTCCCTTAGATCCTAAGACACCACAAACCCCTCCCCCATTTTACACAAGGAAAACTATATAATGCACATATCACAACTGGGTCTAAAAAAGTGACCATCCTGAGGGGCAGAAAGGACAACTATTCTGGGCAACCCTGTAATCAATCCATACACATCAGACAGGAAGCTGTGCAATGCAATACGAAGATATAAGCATATAGGGAACTTCACTTGAAGGATCAAAGGCTATAAATCTATAAATCTATCACCAACAATCAAATGACCACTCTCCACACATTTCCAAAGCCATTTCTAAATGAATGCAATGGCTAAATCCAGGTGATAGAAAATTACTAGGGAAAGGCCAAGTAAAGACTATCTGTCTAAACGTTCTGTAACTACTTTTGCAGAAGGCATGTTGGTTTCAGAAAATGAAATGTAAACGAAGTGTTCTTAAGTACCTCAGATATAAGATCAAGAATGATCTTTATGCACTCTACAACCCTATCAGGTTTTCCTCCAATAAGAACGACTCTGTCAGTGGAATGAGGACAGCATTCCTGGAAAAGCTTGATTGTTGTTTGAGTGTTCTGCAATAAATTTATAAAGAAAAATTAATTAGAATAAAATGCACTGAAAAATAGGTTTCCTAGGTTCAGAGAAATTTACGTTTGAATTTAATAACGTTCCCCCTTACTATAAAGGCTTTATTACTGTAAGATTTTGCAATGGTGTAAAATTTTTGACAAAATAACTTGTCTACCAGTCAAGCCTTTTGTTCTTTTAATAGCAAACCCATAAAGAAAAGTGATAAATAATCTGAGGGAGGAAACGCAAAGGGGGAGTGAAGAGCCCATGGAACCAAGTCTATTATAAAAAATCAGTAAGGAATATGGCAAGAGAAAACAAAATAGTGCCTTTACCTCACGAAGTTCTTTGATTTTAGCACCTTTGACCCCAATAATTCCTCCCGCCAGACTCTGATGAATCAACAGTCTCAACTCGCAGTCAAAGTCGCTTCCTTTATAGTGCTGGTACTGTGGAGGGAGAGTTATAAAATTTTAGTCTCAAATCAACAATTCCCCAATACACACTTATCTGCTATAAGCATAACAATAATATACTGTTGCAGTGAGCAACCTGAATTTATATTTCAATAACTTTACCAGTTATGTGCTTAATATCCTCAATAGCCAGGCCCAAAAAGGACATTCTGCACCACCTTAAAAAACTATTTTATTTTCAGGTCCTGCAACACCATACCCACACTGCAGCCATTTAGCATGTCGCTGTTACCACAAAATTATTATTAACATTCAAATAACACCATAATAAAAATGACTGCAAAGCACTTTGCAAATGTAGTTAATTCCCACTGCAGCATGGAGCAGGGTCAACAGTGAGTTGTAAGACCATTCATGTATCATGTTTTTAAGCCTTTTTCTATAGAGATGGGAAAAGTACACTATGTTAAAAATATAATCGATCCTATGGGCCAGGCTCCATACTTCAGTGGGGTTCAATGGCACTATGACATACATTTAAGCATTCCACAGCATCAGATTCGAGCGGGAGCTGGCTGGTTGCAGTGGGTGATGGCAACTGCAGGCCCTGAAAGTAGAAAAATAAGAGTAATAGGTTAAGTGTCTAGCGTGATCAGGCTATTGTCGCATATATTGGTAAAGCTACTACAACATATTTTAAACCTATATTAAATAACGAGAAACTGCTTATCAACAGTAAGACTCAATTAATACTTTACACCTAGTAAAAAATAATTATGTAGAATCTTAAAAATCCTTTAACTAGACAGAGCTAACTAATTCTCCTTTTCAACATATTCCCACAATTAATATTCTAATTAAAGAGCCCCTTTTCTAAAACTAAAGCCTATAATACACACGACACGCAAAAATGCACGGCCAACAAGTAGTTCATATTTACTCCAGGAGTGGCCAGCCTATATTTTCGAACAAATAATACACATATAGTAATGCTGCACATTATGTAGCAGATTGTAAGATACTGCTACAAACTGTTATACCTACTATCACTCCACCCACCCATTATGCCCCAATGCAACGTACTTTAAACATTCCCCCTCATATTGTCAAACACATTAAAAAAAAAATTAGCCTACCTCTTCCAAGGTAGGGATGATTTTCTTCAGAATTTCTCCAATTGTTTCAATATCAGCACTGATACTCAATATGCTGTCAAACATCACAAATACCAGATAGTACAAAAAAGGTGGAAAAGAAAAATGAGTTTTGTGTTTGTCACCAGCAGTCAAACTTTTACAGAGATGTAACATTTATTTAATATTCCCCATTTAAAGTAGCCTATTTATAGATTTTTCACATGCATTTTGTTTTATACCCAATATAGACATGATAACAGTTATTAGACTTGCAGAGAGACAGAGAGAATGGGCTTTTGGAAGGGCTCAGATTAAGTGGGCAATAAATTGACCAGAACTGAAGCAGAGTTGAATATTTATGTTCCCCGCCACCACTAAGTTAAGGATACCCTCGCTGTTACATTGGTAAAACTGGCACACCTTCTCTTAGGCAAAGTGGGGGAATATGCAAGTGGTGAACATTGTATCTGGAGTAAGGTTATGAATACCAGTTAGAAATTAGATCACTAATGGGCTCTGCAAGAAAACAAATACAAATGCAAGACAAAACAAAGACAACACAAATGAGAAGTGAAGGAAAGTGAACCAGAGTTAGCATTTCATCAGAAAAAATTATGAACAGGCAATGTTGGGAAGCAAGGTGGGCCACAAAGACAGAGCGAGAGACTATTTTTGGTAACGATTTGATTTACAATGCAGCAAATATGCAACACTTGAAGCTGTGCTCCTTCCATCGAAATAAAATTAGTGGATCGTTTGGGTGGGCAACTCACGGTAAAAGTTCAGTGACAAAAAGACTTAATGGGGAAAATAAGACAGAAACTTGAAAAACAATACACCGTCTAAAGGGGATACTATTTAATTATATAAAAGGCAGGTAATAAAATACATTTCTCTCTTTCTAATCAGGCAGTGAGGCATAAACTGTTGGGACATACCGCTCGGGGCCACTGCTGTCTGGGACTGAAACACTGGCATTGTACTGCATTGGTCATTGGCGTTCGTGGATGTTGGCATTGGGCATGGGCATTCAATCAGAAGTTGTCAAGTATGGTACCCGTTTGGCAACGAGCACATTTTTGGGCATAGCCAACCAGGGTTTTCACATGGGCGTTCAGGGGCGGATGGGCCAACGTCATGGTGGGCAACGCAGGGGTAAGTCGATCCAGTACATGGGCAACGGAGATATATGGCCAAAAAAACAAGGAGAGGGAAAAGGGGGAAAAGCAATAAATTTTAATTTAATACAAACTATACTCATACTCTCAATTAATGAAACAAGCTTAAGTTGTTCTGAAGACTAACACAATAATGGACTTCTCTATAGCTGACTGTGGCTTAACATTTAAGGACCTCAAATGATGGTTCTAGCTTTTAAAAAAAACAAACGATGTTTGTCTAGCAGGCTGGCTCATGAGGGTAGACACAAAACCTGTCGTGACTCAAAGTTTACTGAAATTCTTGAGGAAATGGGGAAACTAATAACCCAGATAATTATACAGAACATCTGGATTAAGAGGAGAGAGGCTTATAAAAGACAAAACAAAAATTCCCACACCACCAAAAACCCTAAGCAGTAAAAGACTGGTTTGGTTTTCTGGAGGGTTTATAACGCATTCCTAGAACCTAACAGGCAAGTTTGTAAAATTTTAAACGAATTTTCAAGTTCAGTTTACAGTAATCAAGAGGAACATACAAAGATCTGCGACCAAGAGAGAAATGAAATACTATCAAATAAGTACTCAACACAAAGTTATCATTTGCCGCAATTTTAGCAAGAAAAACATTAAGAAATGTGTACACTATGAGAAAAAAATTTTATCAATTTTGGTGTAGCCAAGTCCTATAAATGTGCTCACTTCTGGCACTCCCAACATTTAATGTGTCTAATCACAAGAGTCAACCCACTATAAAATATGAAGACTCAAACAAATTATAGGCATTGACAAAACAGTTTCCCACTTGTAAGATTAAGTGTCTACTCTATTCTTTATCCATATTTAAATCATGCAACCCCAACATGAAGTTCTTTGTGCTCCATGTGCAAGCTGTTAAAGAACAGATGGACAATTTTTTTTAAAAAAAAAGAAAATAAAAATTTATGGATTTAATCAGCCACCTGCAATGTTCTCTAATACTGTAATTGATTTACACACGGGAAAAGGTGCAATGAAGTTTTTTTTTTACATTTTGTTGTAATTTCTAATTAAGATGTTATCTTGCTTGAAGTGAATAATTTGGTGGTGGACTCTTATTAGAAAGTGAAGAGGTTTAATATAAATCCTCCATTCTACTCAATCTGGGCTTTTGTTAAAACAGGAATGGCAAACCTTGAAATCATCTATGTAATCAATTATTACAAATGTCTTGTTACTAAACTATCAAATGATTTCTATGATGTAAGTCTTTAAAATTTCTAGAAACACAAACTGAAGCTGCTTGTGTAGTAGTTCAAACTCTCTAATACTTACGTCAGTACGGAGAGCCTTAATATTCTTGCCTCCTTTTCCAATCACTGCCCCAGCATTCTGAAGAAGACAAAGGACAAAAATATTATTTTGCCTTTCCCTAAAATTTGTGTCTACCTATGCACTTAGCTTTAACTAAAAAAATCTTTAAACTGTCTCTGTTGTAAGACTAAAAATCTATTCAGGGATATAAAAATACAATCAGGTAGAGGACAAAAACATGATTCTAAATGCTTCAAGGACTAAACACTTTAAGATTTGTAATCCCCAATGCCAGAAATACATTCTACATACACAACTTAAGCACAGATTAACTTCACAGTATGCTTTGTTTAAGAATAAACCAAAGGATTCAAGACTATTAGCTACCTTCACATTGTGACATGATAAAGCTATCAAGTAAACTGCCAACTGTTTCCTAAAGAGCACACAGTAAATATTTATTAATGCTTTAAGAATCATAACTGCCCCCCCCAACACCCTTCTAGTTTGACCTGTAGTACCTCACTACAGCAAAAACTTTCATCTTAATTATTAATGAAATTAACAAAACTCCTAAGGTCTACAAATCTGGTTAGAAAGAACCACAAACCAATCTTTCATATTCTTCAATCTGTAAGCTATGATGGCTTTCCAGAGGGCCAAACCAGACCTTGTTTTAATTTCTACTTCAGCATGAACCACCTTCAAATTTTCAGGAATAAAGTTTATACCTTGCTCTGAAGCAGAATGCGTAATTCAACCATCTCATCAGTGTTTCTAGACCTTTTAAATGCTTGTTCCTCTTCCATATCTTCTGCAGGACGTTTACCTAAAATTAAATAGTTCAGATTTCAAAGAAAGCAACAAAGTCTTCAAGAAAAATCACTTTAATTACATTTTAGTTTTAACTTGTAAGTTAAAGAAATCAACTCCATTCTGTTTAAACAGATTTGCTGCTAATTGTGCTTTAAAAAGGCCAAAGGTACTGCCTTGGTCTTTCACTTCCATGTAAAAACAGCATTTACCAAGCACAAGACACCATGACAAAATAATCCAAAGGAGTAGGAATTCCAAAATGCAATAAAATTTTTTTAACCCAAGACTATGAATTTAAAATTACCTAAATAAAACCATGATAGCATATTATACTACACAATCATCAGGCAATAATAATGAGATTGACAAAATGGAAAACACCAAATTGTTACAATTAAAATGTCTTCTCACCAAATTCACCATTGGTTTCAGTGTTGGGGAAGGTTTCCTCTGGCTGTTCAGTTTCCATTTTCTTGTATTAAATGGACACACCAATCTGTTGAAAAATAAAGAAGCTAGTACGTTTGGCTTATTGGCAAGTAAGGTATATTAAAAAAAAGAAAAGAGTCTGCTTCTAGAACGTACCAGTTATTATATATCCTTGCAGAACTGAAGTGTTCTGGGCGGGACCAACAACTGACACCCTAGTGCTGCAGTAGCCTATAAAAACCAACATAAATCAGTTTTACTTGTTTATTCTTATTACACAACACTAATTTCTGATCACGATGAACACTGATTCAAATACAGCAGGCTAGGTATTTCTAAAACTTGATTCATTTTAGGGCCTTAAAATTCAAACGTTTGCCTTAAAAAAAATTTGAAGGAGCCTATCTGATTTTTTGCAATGAAACGAAAAACACTAATTTTTAGCCACTGGATTGTTCTACCACAGCAATCAGTTGTTTTATCCTGTATATTTACAGACGTCTATAAAGATGAAAAAGCCCGTGGGCTTCAATTTTGTCTATAAAGCATAAATTTATAAAGATACGCTGCATCTTATTCACTGGAAAAACTAGCTTTACACCGAAATTTCTAATCGTCTTTGGCCTTCTTTCGACTCGTAACTTTAAACGCCATTCTCTGAAATCTCGAAGGTTTACTAATACAAGCCATATCCAAAAACAGAACAATCCACTGAAGGAATAAACCTAAAAATCGGATACAGGACCAGACCCAAACTGCCATCACTATCCTACTATTCTGCAGAGCTATGGAGCCCTTTACACTAATACTGTACTAGCGGAATATTTTAAATTAGGCTAAAAAATAAAAAGGGTGCAGCCCAACAATTATACCTCAATACAAAAACTAAAAAGACTCTGCATGCCAGAATGGCGAAGGGACCACAAACCGCCTTTTCAGCTCCTCTCCCGGGACTAGCAGGAGTTGACATGTGGCCTCTGCTACAAAAGATGACTAAAACAGCAAAGAGCTAAAAATCAAGGTTATTATTTATGCCTCCCATTCTTCCATAACGTCGGTAGATTACTCTCCTAACGACTGAAACGATATCCTGCTGGCCCATCACTCAGTTAAATCCTGAGGTGTGAGATTTGTACAATAAAAGTTTAAGCAAAACTAGCAGGGTTTATCTATAAGGATAGCGTTGCCGCGCGCGTTCATCCCTCAGGTTCCGTAGTCACTATTCCTCAGACCCAGAAAATCGCTTAAGTATGTGCTCGAGCAGCTGAGCACAAACAAGCTCTCCCCTCCCGACCTCCCGATACCGGGATCGGCAACGGCTAGGTAACCGGACCAGAAAAAGCGAGAGTAGACAGCAGAAGCGCCACACCTCTCTTCGCCCGGATCCGACAGGAAATGGCGGCCCGCGTAATGGCGACTACGTGCTACTAGGCGGAGCCGAGCGCGGCCCCCTCCCCCACCCACCACGCGGTCCCGGGATCTCATCCCCCGCATCCTCCCCCCACCGCTGTAGAGACAAAGCAATCGAGGCAGCCCTGACCGTTCCATTACCCCCGCTCCAGCTCCGACCCTAGGCCGGGAGACCCAAAGTGCAGCGGGACCCACACAAAGAGAGCAGCGGCGGCGCCGCAGCGTCCTCCCCCGCCTGGGCCTGCCGTCCGCCTGCCCTTTCTTCTTCCTACACAACATGCCTAATTCCCAATACCACATAACTACGGCTCATCCTGAAGGAACATGCCTCGCGATTCCCCGAAGTCCCGAGTGCCACAACGCGGACTGCGGATATACGCTCAAGGAAATGGCGGAGATGGGGGAGGGGAAACCGGGCAACGTTCCCACTCGGAGAAGCGGCCAACCACCAAGCAGCCCCTAAAACGCCTCCCTCAAGCGGAAAAACCGAGATCCGACCATCACCCCCACAAGTTAGTCGCCCAACACCGCTCCTCACCGCGCAAGGCCGCCGTCCCTTCGCCGCCGTGCCGCCTCAGCCGGTCAGAGCTAGACAGAAAACGAGCGCAGGTCCCCCTCCCCCGCCTCCTCGCGCCCTCCCCGCCGTCGCGCCCGATTGGCCACCCGGGCTTCAGCGGTGGTGCGACGGCGAACCGATTGGCCCAAGGCCGCGTCAATCAAGACGACGGAGGAGGAGACAACCCCGCCTCCCGCCGGCGCCTCCCTTCGGGCTGTGAGGCCACTGAGGGCCCGAGAAAATCCCGGCTTGGAAAGTCAACGCAGCCTTTCAGGGAGGCCAAATCCCTGCCTGAATCAATAATACCCTAGCCCCAATAACTCCAGTTACCTATAGGCTGCAAACAAATGGGACACAGGCAAGACGTCGAGGTCAGTGTAGTAGAGAAACAGAGGATAATGGCGTCCGCAGTGCTGTCGCCTGGAGCGCCCTCCTCCTTTCTCTTTCGCGCACTCACTAGCTTGGGGGAGGGGTGAGCAAGGAAGGGGGAGAACCTCTCGCGAGATCTAAATACTGCCTAGTTCACGCGCACTGGGAGGGGACGGTGAAGGGGCGTTTTCGGGGCCCGAAGGAGTATTTTTTAGTGTTGGAGGAGGGGCGCGAGCGCGCGGCTAATTGGGCGGGAAGAGGCAAAAAAGGATTAGGGTGCGCGCCGTGGCGATTCCTGGTCCCACAGTTGCGCGGCCCCAGGACCGCCGTTACACGAGGGGAAAGCGGGACGCGCAGGTCGGTGCTCGGCCCGGACTAACGCCCCCGTTCCCTCTGTCCACATTTGCGTCTCCCTCCCTCCCCGGCACCCCCACCCTGCCCGGGCTGCGGAACGAGCTGAGCGGCGGTAAGTGCGGACTCCCGCGCACGCTGGGCCCTGCCCACGCCTCGGAAGGCCGCTCTGTAACAGTCCGTGGCGCCCGTCAGGCGTGGCTGAGCCCGGGGACGCAGCCGGCGGTTCTCGGCCCGCCATTCGCTCGGAGGGGATCCCGGGAAACGCGGGGCGAGCCTCGGAGTCTGGAGAATTTCCCTTTGTTTTTGGCCTTGAGCTAGGACCCCCAAGAAAGCGCAGGCGTTTGTACAGGGCTATCCGTTCTGACGAGACCTTTCGTTCTTTTCTTTTTTTTTTCTTGGTTAATATGATCTGTGATATACAAGTATTTTGTAGTGTCATCGTAGTTTACTGTTAGAAAAATTTCGGTAAGTAAATATTGCATTCATTTCCTGAAGTGAATGCAAATCGCAAAATGCGTAGTAGGCATCCACGTTCCATTCATTCAACTCTGTAAAGCGCGTACCTGTGTCGGCAGTAATGAAAACAGACAAAAACTGACCCTCAAACATGCTCCCGTTCTAGCATGTTCAGTTTGCACTTACACTGTATTCGGTTACTTATTGCTAAGGCCCCATGTGCCAATGTTTGATGACTTCTTTTGTTAAGGCATGTAAGGTCACTTTGAACCGGTGACAAACCTGGGAAGTCTCCAGCCCTAATTGTACCTGCTTTCCTCATCCTTACTCGTCAGTCTTCCAGCTTCCACCCACAATCCCAAACTCGTTTTGAAGCATAAAGATGTTGTAATTTACACTTAAAGCTAAATCCACCATTAACAGAATACATAGCATACATTTTAGTAGTGAACTTGTGTTTATTCATTCCTGTTTTAACTTAGTTTCTTTGAATAATTTGCAAAATACATAATACCAGCATCCTTTTTAATGGCTATGATTACATACGTCTATCATCTTTTACCTGCCTGATTAGGAAGAAAACTTGTTATGGGGAAGTGAGGACTTTATGAAGCACCAATATTTAGGTCCTGGGAGGATAGGTTAACAAATACTGTTAGAGCATAATGTCTGCGATTGTGAAGCTTATGAAAGTTTTCATTAAGTAGTAATATAATTTTTCTGATGGTCCTCACCATGAAGAGTATATATTCTTGTTGGGAAGGTGAAATTTAACTCATGTTTTGGTTCTAAAATACAAAGTTCAGATTTTTATTGAATATTCAACCAAGAATTGATGAGTGTATGTAGGGGCTGGGGTAGTTGCATTATAGAAATTTAATCTGCCAGTCAAAATTTGCAACATTTAATTTAGTCTGTCACTGAAAACCTGGTACATTTTACTACGGCTAATAAGCACACAAAGGGTTACTCTAGTGATGGTGTTAGGTGGGAAGGAGGTTCTATCACAGCCATCATTTTCTACCTTCTTAAGCAGTGATGAGTGGGAATCCAAAGTAAGCGCCCCTGTGTAGGAACCTCTTCCCAATTTCACTGTCTGACTGGACCCTGACTGGTGAAAGCTGTTATTCACCACCTCTAGGTGCTACTGTGGAATAGTTGGGTTTTTTTCCCCCTCGTTTATTTTCTTTCTTACCTCTTTTAATTTACTTTTTAGGTTTACTCTTTAAATAACAGCAAAGTCTGTCTTTTCCCCATCCTCTTATTGTATATTTAAAATTAAGAATTTTCAACCCAGCAATATTACACCTGTGGTCATTCAAGAACTTGCCAATTTGATTGATTCATTCAGTGGCTCCTGTCTTAGGTAGTTAATTGGTGGAATGGTGTAGTGATCATTTTGGATTCACAATGAATTTAGAGCTAGTATTACTTAGCTGTGGGATTTACTTTACATAGGCTAATATAATTGAGATTGTACACTAGCCAGCTGGATTATTATTTAAAATATTGTTATGACTACAATTTCCTGAGTTCCCCACTAAGTGCCACACCTTCTGCTGGCCGTTTTATGCTTATTACAGTCCTTTGAGTAAGTCATAGTTATCTTTGTTATGGATGAAGGAGTTAACACTGAGAGAAGCTAAGAAACATGCCCAAGGTCACAAAGCAGAATTTTGTTTCAGACTCCTAAACCTATTGTTTCTGTCTTTTCCTTACACTAGGTTATGGTGGATCCACAAACAGTTCCTCTGATTACTACTTTCTGATTTCAGTCATTATAAATAGTATACATTTTTCCTCTCTTATTTTCAGAGTACCTTCTCAAAATTCTGTGATTACCTGGAAGTCATCCTCAACAAATAAAAGACTTTATTTTTTACATGAAGGTAATAGAAACATGGAGTGGATTTAAATATTTGTTAGTGCTTATAAGTCTTGGCTATTGGTTGAATGCCACATGCGGTGTCCCAAAGGATGGTTCTACTGCCTCTTTTTCATGTTAAAAAAAAATTGGAATATGTGAGGCTGACTGAAAATTAAGGTGTAAATTAAATATGCCTAAATCTTAGTGGTGAGTGATAAAATTTTCCTCTTTTATTCTCTTGCGTTCAGTTCCTGGCAGCCAAGATCTAGAATGTAGATTAGTGTGCTCAGCCAAGTTTATCATGCACAAAATGTTTATCAGTTTCTTTAAAAAGTATGTTTTCCTGATTATGAAATTATTGGGGATTAAGCTATATGTAATTTTATATCTGGCCTTTTCCTAACAAAATGTGAAAATATTTTCATGTCATTTAATAGTCCTTAAAAAAATGTTCCTTTAACGATTCTATAACTTTCCATTTTATGGATGTAATGCAATGTCTTTAACTTTTTTTTTTCTGTTGAACATTTATTTAGGTTGTTTTTTTCTACATATAAAAACAATTATAAATACTCTGGCAGATAAATCTTTGTCTGCATTTATTATTTTGTTTTTGTTTATTTATCGATGCATAAAAGATGTACATAGTTTTGAGGTACATGTGATATTTTAATATATTCACTTAAGTTATAAAATCAGTATGCTTGGGATATCCATAACCTTAAATATTTGTCTTTTTCTTTGTCCTTATTTGTGATTGTTTCCTTAACATTAATTCTAGAAAGTAAAAGAAGTGGATCATGTGGTGTGAACATATCTTACTGTACAATTTAAAAGACATCGTTTCCAAATTTTTCTTTTCTTGTACAGTGAAGTTCTTGAGGATCAGGGGCTGTTCTTTTGTATTCACAAATGGGAAATTGTGCTGCCTTAGCTAACCTCCCTTTCTGAACTGCTTCTCCCTGCCATGACTATGGTTATCCAATTTCTCAAGAAAGGTAGGAACAAAAACCTTAGGAATTCTTTGAAGGACTAGATGCAATTTTCCATATTATTAAGGGTCTCTGTTATTGAAACCCAGTCTAAACTTAATAATATAGATCCTACATGATAATATTAATGCTTTTTCCATTTAATTAAACATTTTAATAAGCTTTCTAATCTGTAGAAAAATCCTATTGTACATCATTTTTTATTACAATTATTAGGGCATGCAGTTGAAGGAACTATATTGGTATCCCAGATCTATCCTACCCTCCCTCCACTTTATATTGTTAAGTGAGGAATTCTGTGTAACAGATGTGCATTTAGCAGTCAGTTTTTTCCCCAAAGTTCTTGACTTTTTGGTAAAATATTTGAGAATATCTGTATTTGAAGGCTTATGCAGTGTTAAGCATCTTTGATCACATTTGCTTGTGTTTTACAAATGTCTCAGTTATCTTTCGTGGTTTTAGTCATTGGAATTTTTTTCCTTTCTTGGTTATGATAACATTAGTATCAAATTATAGTATGTCAGTTAGGTCCAGAGGTTGAGGGTAGCACTTGGAGGAGAGAATTATTAATTAGGACTGGCACACATTAGTGGAACAATTTACTTGTGGTTCACTGAGCAGTATTTCTCATAATTTGTCCCAACTGTCAGCTGAAAGGAGTTTTGTCACTTGCCGTTTTCAGTAGCACATAAAAGTAATTGCTTGTTTGGAATAAATTTTAAAAATTGAAAAATAGAATAAACTGATACATAAGCCTTAATGTATCAGTGTGTAATATTTAAAACCTTTAAAGATTATTTTATGTGCTATGTTAGTAGAATTATAGCAAAAGGAAAAGTAGTACTTAACTATAATACTTGTTTTGACACCATCACCAAGATAAATATAGTAGGTAATGTTTTTGTTTTCTTTCACATGACTTTGTAAATGAAATAATTTAAAATGCATTAAGTGAACTTATTTACATGAGATCTGAGAAAAGTCTGTTTATTGTAATAGCAGTGTGATACTTTTATAGAATAGTCATTTATGCATGGATTTTATAATATATATGTAAGTGGGTTTTATTTGCAAAGGAGGGATTGTCTATACTTTCTCTTTGCACTTAAGTCATCAGGGTCTAGAAAAAGATACAGGAATGGAGATTAGTGAATTTATGTTCTAGTTCTGGGCCCGCCACTGGGATGATCTTTATGTCTTAATCTTTATGCCTCTCTGTCATCATCTGTCAAATAGATGATATTCTTTTGATCACAAATTAATTATATTTTAGATAATATTACAGATATAAAAAGTATTTCAAAAAAATTTTAAAGTCTTACAAATAGGTTTTAGTTTATTTTCAGCAAACTCCTATCTTCAATTTTCTCTTTATACATCTGTGTCTGCTGGGATATAGGATCAGTATCTCTGAAATTCATCCTTGTTCATTCATTTTCTGTCCAACTTTGACCTTTTCAGTTCACAACCAATCAGTCTTCCTTTTTTGCCAGTTCCTTCAGCAGTATTATATCCTGGTATTTAACAGTTTCAGGTAGAAAGTAGCATTTGTGTTATATGGCTGCAAATGATAACTTAGGGGCATATGCTGTATCCAGAGTGATGTATAGTGCAAAACACTGTATAAGCAACTTAACTATAATTGTTCATTTATGCTTGATAATTCACTTAAACAATTTATAACTCTACTGAAAATACGCTTTGTCCTGATTTCAGTTTACCTAATGACTGCCATCACATTATTACAACACCTTTAAAAATTATACTAGGTCCATTTGCCAGCACTGTGGTATTTAAATTTTAGTGGAGGAAATAAGTCCCGTATTGAATCAGTGCAACTAAGAGCCATAGATCGGCTTAATTTTTGAGATTAAACAGATGACCACAGATACAATAAAATAGCACTTTGGCATCTTAGGTTATGTAAGTATGGATCTCTCAATATTGAGGATAAGATGTCAGTAAGTTATGGCCTCATGGAATCAAGCATGGAGGTTTTAACGTGCCAATATTTTAATTAATTTTATAATTTGTTGTATTTTGTTTTAGGTCTAGCTCTTATGAAGCATACAGCTGGATTTGGTTTATCCAAGCTCTTATGAAGCATACAGCTGGATTTGGTTTATCCAATTTGAGATCTCTTTTAATAGGCGAGTTTAATCTATTTATGTTGATTATGATTGCTGACATATTTAGACTTATTTCTATCACCTTATTTATTGTTTCTATTTATAGTGCTTCCCCATTCCTTTCTTTTTTTTTTTTTTTTTTTTTTTTTTTTTTTTTTGAGACAGAGTCTCACTCTCTTGCCTGGGGCGAGGGGCGTGGCGTCAGCCTAGCTCACAGCAACCTCAAACTCCTGGGCTCAAGCAATCCTACTGTCTCAGCCTCCCGAGTAGCTGGGACTACAGGCATGCGCCACCATGCCCGGCTAATTTTTTTTTTTTTTCTATATATATATTTTTAGCTGTCCAATTAATTTCTTTCTATTTTTGGTAGAGACGGGGTCTCGCTCTTGCTCAGGCTGGTCTCGAACTCCTGAGCTCAGAACGATCCGCCCGCCTCGGCCTCCCAGAGTGCTAGGATTACAGGCGTGAGCCACCGCGCCCGGCCCCTTTCTTTTTTTTTTTAAGCCATTAACTTTTTTTTTTTTAATTTCAGCATATTATGGAGGTACAGATGTTTAGGTTACCTACATTGCCCTTGCCCCCCCTCCCCAAGTCTGAATTTCAAGCATGTCTATCTCTCGGATGGTGTGCATTGTGCTCTTTCTGTATGCACATACCCGTCCCCTCCTCCCCCTTTCCCCTCCCCCCTCCCCGACATCCAGTAGAGTATTCTTATATGTACGCTTATGTGTTGATCAGTTAATACCAATTTGATGGTGAGTACATGTGGTGTTTGTTTTTCCATTCTTGGGATACTTCACTTAGTAGAATGTGTTCCAGCTCTATCCAGGAGTATACAAGAGGTGCTGCATCACCATTGTTTCTTAAAGCTGAATAGTACTCCGTGGTATACATATACCACATTTTATTGATCCATTCATGTACTGATGGACACTTGGATTGTTTCTACATCTTTGCAATTGTGAATTGTGCTGCTATAAACATTCGGGTGCAGGTGTCTTTCTTATAGAGTATCATTTGTTCTTTTGGGTAGATGCCCAGTGATGGGATTGCTGGATGGATTCCCCATTCCTTTCATGCCTTCTGTTGGATTGTTTTCTTTATTCTGTGTTTTCCTCAGCTAGTTTGAAAGTTATTATATTCCTATTCTTTTGATGTTTACCTTCAGTTTTTTTTTTTTTTTTGAGACAGAGTGTCACTGTTGTCCGGGCTAGAGTGCCGTGGCATTAGCTAGCTCACAGCAACCTCAAACTCCTGGGCTCAAGCAATCCTACTCTACTGCCTCAGCCTCCTGAGTAGCTGGGACTACAGGCATGCAGCACCATGCCTGGCTCATTTTTTCTATATATTTTTAGTTGTCCAGCTAATTTCTTTCTATTTTTAGTAGAGACGGGGTCTCGCTGTTGCTCAGGCTGGCCTCAGACTCCTGAGCTCAAACGATCCTCCCTCCTCGGCCTCCCAGAGTGCTAGGATTACAGGCGTGAGCCACTGCGCCCGGCCTTACCTTCAGTTTTTTAATTCGAGCATAACTTACATTAAGTAAAATTCATACTCTTTTGGTGTATAGTTCTATGAATTTTGATAAATACATGTAGTTATGTAACCACCACCACTATAGTCATGTTATAGAACAGTTTCATCACCCCCCAAATTTTCTCGTGCCCCTTGTAGTCAACCCCTCTCCACATCCCCAGCCTTTGGCAACCACTGAACTGTTTTCTGTTTGTATAGTGTTGCCTTTTCCAGAATGTCATATAAGTGCAAATATATAGTCTTTGGCTTCTTTTACTTATCGTACTATATTTTACATTCATCCATGTTACACCATGTATCCGTGGTTTATTTCTTTTTATTACTGAATGGTATTCCACTTTATGGATACACCACAGTTTGTTTATCCATTCACCAATTGAAGGATATGGAGTTGTTTCCAATTTTTGGTGATTATGAATAAAGCTGCTATAAATATTCATGTACAGGTTTTTAATGAATGTGAACAGTATTTATTTACTCTCTTGAGTGAATACTTAGCAATTCCATTGCTGGGTTGTATGGTGAAACCGTTAAACTGGTTTCCAAAGTGGCTGTGCCATTTTGCAGTCCCAGCAGCAATGTATGAGTACTTGGTATTGTTATTTATTTTTTATTTTAGCTATTCTAATAGGTGTGTAGTGATATCACATTGTGATTTTAATTTTGCCTTTCTCTAGTGTCTGATGATATCAAGCATCATTTCATGTGTTTATTTGTCATCCGTATATTTTCTTTGGTGAAGTATTCATTTAAATATTTTGATAATTTATGGATTAGGACCTGAAACTGTGAAACTACTAGGAAAAAAACACTGAGGAAGTGCTTGAGGACATTGGTCTGGGCAAAGATATTTTTGGATAAGACCTCAAAAGCACAGGCAACAAAAGCAAAAATAGACAAATGAGATTACATCAAACTAAAAAGCCTCTGTATAACAAAGAAAACAATCTACAGACTAAAGAGGTAACCTACAGAATGGGAGAAAATATTTGCAAAGTATCCATCTGATAAGAGATTAATAACCAGAATATATAAGGAGCTCAGAGAACTCAATAGCAAAAAAACAAATAATCTGATTTGAAAAATGGGCAAATGATCTGAAGAGAGATTTCTCAAAAGAAGACATACCAAAAAAAAAGAAGACATGCAAATGGCCAATAGGTATATGAAAAAATGTTCAATGTCACTAATCATCAGGGAGTGCAAATTAAAACCACAGTGAGATATCATCTCACCCCAGTTAAAATGGCTATTACTGGCTGAGCATAGTGGCTCACGCCTGTAATCCCAGCATTCTGGGAGGCCGAGCTAGGAGGATTGCTGGAGCTCAGGAGTTTGAGACCAGCCTGAGCTCTGAGCAAAAGTAAGACCCCGTCTCTACTAAAAATAGAAAAAATTAGTCAGGTGTGGTGGCACCCACCTGCAGTTCCAGCTACTCGGGAGGCTGAGGCAGGAGGATTGCCTGAGCCCAGGAGTTGGAGGTTGCAGTGAGCTATGATCACACCACTTCACCCTAGCTGGGGCGACCAAGGGAGACTGTCTCAAAAAAAAAAAAAAAAAATGGCTATTACCAAAAATACAAAAGTAACAGATGCTGGGGAGGATTCGGAGAAAGGGAAATGTTCATACTGTGTTGGTGGGAATGTAAATTAGTATAGCCACTGTGGATAACAGTATGGAGGCTCATCAAAAATAAAAATAAATCCACCATATGATCCAGCAATCCCACTGCTGGGTATATATCCAAAGGAAAGCAAATCAGTATATCGAAGAGATATCCACACTCCCATGTTTATTGCAGCACTATTCACAACAGCCAAGATATGGAAGCAACCTAAGTGTCTATCAACGGATGAATGGATAAAGAAAATTTGGCTTATGTATACGATGGAATATTATTCAGCCGTAAGAAAGAATAAAATCCTGTCATTTTCAGCAACATGGATGGAACTGAAGGACATATTAAGTGAAAAAGTCAGGAACAGAGAGACAATTATCATGTGTTCTCATTCATGTGGGATCTAAAAAAAGTTGATGTCATGAAGGTAGAGGGTAGAATGATGGTTACAGAGGTTGGGAAGGGTGGGGGACAAAGGGGATAAAAAGGGGTTGGTTAATGGGTACAAAAATACAGTTAGATAGAAGGAATAAGTTCTAGTTTTTGATAGCACCGTAGGGTGACTATAGTTAACAATAATTTATTGTATTTCAAAATGGCTAGAAGATTTGGAATGTTCCCAATACAAAGAAATGATAAATATTAATATTTGAGGTGATGGATATCCTAATTACCCTGATTTGATCATTTCATATTGTATCCATGTATTAAAATATCACATTGTACCCTCAGATTTTTCACTGCTCTGTACATGTTCATGAGAGTGCAGGAAATGTTGATTTGGGGATTATAAATAAATTTTAGTGAGTAAGCAAATTTGTAAATAGGGAATTTGCAAATGAGAATCAACTGTATTTAGGATTAAAATTGGTGTTTATACTGTACATTGGCCTTACGTCCTGTATCTTGCTAACTCATTTATTAGGTGATAAAGCGTTTTTTGTTGCTACTTTGGCATTTTCTTCATAAACATTCATGTTATTGGCAAATAGGGGTACTTTTATTCTTCCTTGTTTTCCTCCATCTCTTTTTCCCTCTTTCTCTTTTTTTTTTAATTGTAGTAAAAGACACAAATTTATACCCTTAACAAATTTTAAGTGCACATTATGGTATTGTTAACTAGGTGCACATTGCTTCTCTACAATCCTTGACATCTGCTTTCTGTTTTAATGCATTTAATTACTTTACATACATCATATAAGTGGAAGCATGCAGTATTTGTCTTTTTGTGATTGCCATATTAGCATATTGTCTTCAAGGTTCATCTGTATTGTAGCAGATGACAGGATTTCTTTCTTTTTTAATGCTGAAAGATATTCTATTATATGAATATAATCACATTTTCTTTATTCATCTGTCAGTGGACATTTTGGTTGCTTCACATCTTTAATGTGAATAATGCTGCAGTGAACATGAGTGTGCACGTCTCTCTGAGAACCTGATCTCAGTTCTTTTGCGTGTGCACCCAGAAGTAGGATTACTGGGTCATATGGTAGTTCTAGTTTTACTTTATTTTCTTTATTTATATTTAGATATGGGGTCTCGCTATGCTGCTCAGGCTGGAGTGCCGTAGCTATTCAAAGGTAAGATCATAACGTGGTACAGCCTGGAATCCTGGCCTCAACCAATCCTCTCACCTAAGCCTCCTGAGTAGCTGAGACTAAAGGCGCACAGCATCCCACCTGGCTCTACTTTTAATTTTTTGAAGAATGTCTGTACTATACCATTTTACAGTCCTATGAAAAGTGCACAAAGATTCCAATTTATCTACATCCTTGACACAACTTGTTTCTGTTTCTTTGATATTGGCCATCCTAACAGGTGTGAGTTGACATCTCATTGTGGTTTTGATTTGCATTATAATTAGTGATGTTGAACATCTTTTCATATGCTTGTTGGGTCATTTGTATATCTTCTTTTGGAGAAATATCTATGCAAGTCCTTTGCCTATTTTTAATTGGATTACTTTTTGTTATAAAATTGAAGAGTTTTTTACATAGTCTGGATGTTAACCCCTTATCTGATAAATGGTTTGCAAATATTTCTCCCATTCTGTAGATAGCTTTTTCATTCTGTTGATTGTGTCATTTGCTGCACAGAAGTGTTTAAGTTTGATGTAGTCCCATTTGTCTATTTATGCTTTTGTTGCCTGTGATTTTGGTGGCAGATCCAAGAAATCGTTGCCTGTTTCCAATGTCATGAAGCTTTTCCCATTTTCTTCTAGGAATTTTATAGTTTTGGGTGTTACCTTTAGATCTTTAATTCATTTTGAGTTGAGTTTTGTATACGGTATAAGATAAGGTCCATCTTCAATCTTTTGCATGTGAATATCCAGTTTTCTCAGCACCATTTCTTAAAGAGACTATCCTTTCCCCACTGTGGAATCTTGGCACCATTGTCAAAGATCATCTGACCAGGTACATGAGGGTTTATTTGTGAGCTGTCTGTTGTGTTCCATTGGTCTATATGTCTGTCTTTATGCTACTTTTCCTTTTTAATCTGTTTGCTTTTTATTTCTTTTTCTTGCCTTATTGCACTGACAAGGGCCTCTAATACAATGTTGAAGTGTTGATAGTGGATATTTTTGCTTTGTTCCTGATCTTGGAGGGAAAGTATTTAGTCTTTCATACCTTTAATTTTCAAACATACATACTCTTGTGCTATTTTGTTCATTGCTAACAGCAGAAATGAAAAACTCAGTAGAACAAATGGAAGATAATGTTAAGAAAACTTTCCCTAAAAGTTAAATATCAGTATGAAGGAATTTATAGAACATGGAGGATCAAAGAAAAGTGTAATAGATATATCATTTAAATATCATACTTTAAAGAATTATTTTGAAAAATAACAATCCCTAGCCCTTCTCTTATGTTTCCCTTGGCAGAAGCATCCACTTTCAACATTTCCAGCTGATTCTTTTTTGTATTTACTTTCATAGCTCTGAAAGCAATGCAAATATTGCTACTTAACTGATTTTTCAGTTTTAGGCATTTATCGACTCACTATGGAGATAGGATTTAGTCTCTCTCCACCTATCTTCTCTACCCTCCATATATATCACACATTTTTTTCCATCTGGCTATTATCTTTGTATAGCTGTGTTAAATTTTTTTATCAAATTAGTATTGAGTGTGTATTGTTAGGACTATGTTATTATATTTGTTATATTTATAACTAAGTGATGTTGTATACAAATAATACTTTTTCTGTGCTGTACAACTTTTAGTTTTCTATTTATCTTGTTTTGTTTTTACTCTTAGTTTCTGTATATTTATCATCAGTCAACCCCTAACTCCTCCAATTCTTTAAATCTCCTCCCTACATTGAGATACATCAGTGCTCTCATGTAACAGAGGTGTGGAAGCCAAGAAAAAGGACAACGTGAAATTCTGGAAACAGTAGTCTTATACAATTTTGTCTTCTTGGAAAATGATCTCTCCTGATGCTTTCTGGGCTGTTTGCCTTTATAGTCTATAAAACCCTTCATAATAATGCTTTGCCTCTTTTTTGTGTTAGATCCAGGATATCATGTCTTCCTCTATCTTGGTTTAATCCTCTGCTATGTTAAAGTATATCCTCCATTATAAAAATTGTTTTAAACAATGCTAGTCTGATAATGTTTTTATTTCACTGTCATACTTGATTGATAGTTTGGTTGAGTAGAGAATTACAGGTTCATTCAGAAATTTGAAGAATTGCTCATTTACTTTCTAGTTTCCGTTGAGAAGTCTAAAGTCATTTCCATCCTTATCCTCTGAATGTGACCTATTCGTGGTTTGTTTTCCCTTGCTGTAAGCTTTATCCCTGTATTCTAAAATTTCATAATGATATGCATTGTTGTATGTCTATTTTTGTCCATCATGTTGGGTCTTTTCCGTCTGGAAGCTCTTGTCTTTAAGTTCTGGAAATTTTTCTTAATTTTTAAAAAATTATTTCTCTTTCTAGAACTCCTACTCTGTTAAGACTTCCTGGGCTGTCCTCCCCCACTCTCTGAATTCCATTGATTTCTTTGTACTGATGTTTTCCTTTTCCTTTTAGAAAAGGTTTTCTTAATTTTATCTTCCATTCATTCTACTGAGTTTTTCATTTTGCTATTATATTTTAAATTTCTCAGAATACTTTTTTGTCCTATTTATTATTGTAGCATCCTATTCTTATTTCATGGATATGGTATCTCATCCCTGAGGATATTAATGATAGGTTTTTTTGAAGTTTTTGCCTTTCTTCATAGTTACTTCATTGCATTTTTTCATTTGATATAGTTTGTTTTTAGGGAACTTTCTCAGATATCTTGTCAGTTAAGAATGGGAAACTGGGCCTGGCACAGTGGCTCACTCCTGTAATCCTAGCACTCTAGAAGGCTGAGGTGGGAGGGTTGCTTGAGCTCAGGAGTTCGAGACCCTGTTTCAAAAAATAAAAAAATAAAAATAAAAAATAAAGAATGGAAACTGGAAAGATGATGGGAACTCTTGAGTCTGCATGTGGTCTCAAAATGAGCTGTTTATTTTTTATTTTTTGTAGAGACAGGGTCTCACTATGTTGCCTAGGCTGGTCTTAAACTCCTTGCCCCAAGTGATCCTCCCACTTTGGCCTCCCAAAGTGCTGGGATTACAGGCATAAGCCACCACACCTGGCCATAATGGGCTATTTAATTGGAAGCCTCTCATGTTAGTATCTTTAGGCCTTTTCTGTTAGGGTGGTAAGCCCAGAGAAAAATACTCTTGATGAGTATTAAGTCCTTTGCTCAGAGGCTGCCATTATTGGAGAGTATAGGCTTAGTTGCTGGTATTTCCAGAAGCTTTGTAGACGAAGAAAGCAATGTATGGTCAGCATTCTGTATTTAAGAATTTGACACTCTGGGAGGCCGAGGCGGGCGATCGTTCTGAGCTCAGGAGTTCGAGACCAACCTGAGCAAGAGCGAGACCCCGTCTCTACCAAAAAATAGAAAGAAATTAATTGGACAGCTAAAAATATATATATAGGAAAAAAAAAATTAGCCGGGCATGGTGGCGCATGCCTGTAGTCCCAGCTACTCGGGAGGCTGAGGCAGAAGGATTGCTTGAGCCCAGGAGTTGGAGGTTGCTGTGAGCTAGGCTGACGCCACGGCACTCGCCCCAGGCAAGAGAGTGAGACTCTGTCTCAAAAAAAAAAAAAGAAAAAAAAGAATTTGAGTTTCCAGCAGGCCATGGTGGTTTGAAAGCTGGGGCAGACATGCTGGTCTCGGTCAGGTTTCCTGTCCTAGTCTCACTGATGTGGCAACTGCAGTAGGAGGAAGGCGGTTTTGGACCTTCCTCCAAAGGAAGAAGCTGGCCCTGTGCCGCTATACATTACAGCCTCATTTCAGTTCGAAGTGAACTATATGCCTGACCTGCCAGCCCCATAGAGGACATTGACAAAAAGCACTTGATCCTGCTTTGAGATGGAAGGATACTTACAGGCTTTTTGAAGACTCATTGATCAATTTGCTTATTGCTACATCAGACTGTGGAGCATATTCATGTGGGCAAAAAATATGGTGATATTCCTCTAGGGATTTTTGTGGTTGGAGGAGAAAATGTGGTCCTACTAGGAGAAATAGACTTGGAAAAGGAGAGTAACACACCCCTCCAGCAAGTGTCTGTTGAAGAAATCCTGGAAGAACAAAGGATGGAACAGCAGATGAAGCTAGAAACAGAGAAGCTGAAAGTTCAGGCTCTTAAGGATCAAGGTCTTTTCATTCCTGGAGCAGATATTTTTGGTGAGTAATAAGTCCTTTCTTCAGAAGCTATTGCTCTTGAAGGGCAGGGGCTGTCACTGAATGAAAGTCACATCCTTCACCTCACACATTTGACCAGAGACTATAGAGTTTTGAAGAATCATTTTTATTTTTAATTCTTTCACATATGCAACATGAAGAAATCATGTGGGGGTTGCTTATTTGTTTGTTTGTTTGTTTGTTTGTTGAGACAGGGTCTTGCTCTTCGCCCTGGGTAGAGTGTAGTGGCATCATCATAACCCACTGCAACCTCCAACTCCTGGGCTCCAGTGATCCTTTTGCCTCAGCCTTCTGAGTAGCTGGTACTGCAGGTGCAGAGCACTACACCCAGCTAATTTTTCTATTTTTTATGGAGACTGGGTCTCATTCAGGCTGCTCTTGAACTCCTGACCTCAGCTATCCTCCTGCCCCTGCTTCCCAGAATGCTAAGATTACAGGTGTGAGCCACAGCACCCAGCCCAGCCCTTTGTTTTGTTAAACAACAAAATAATTGTTTAAAGAAGCAGTGGCAAGGACTCCTTTCATACATCACTGTGGATCCAGCAACTACTTTTTTATATTGTTCTTCTTATCCCAAATTAGAGTTTACAGGAGACATTCTTCATTGCTTGCAAATAAAATAGAAATCTCACCAAAAAAAAAAGAATTCATTTTTCTCCCTATTTCCAGTATGGTACGTCCACCTTCAGCGGTACTCTGGTGTCTGCAGTTTAGGACCATCTCTTTTATCCTCTCCGAGAAGGTAGAATAAGTAATCTTGACAGGGTGCGGTAGCTCCTGCCTGTAATCCGAGCACTCTGGGAGGCCAAGGCAGGAGGATCACTTGAGCTTAGCAGTTCTGAGACCAGCCTGAGCAAGAGCAAGACCCTGTCTCTACTAAAAATAGAAAAATTAGCTGGCTGTTGTGGCGTGGGCCTGTAGTCTCAGCTACTCAGGAAGCTGAGGCAGAAAGATAGCTTGAGCCCAGGAGTCTGAGATTGTAGTGAGCTGTGATGACACCACTGTACTCAAGCCCCAGCAAAAGAATGATACTCTTCTCTAAATAAATAGACAGATAGATAAATAAATAAATAAAATAGTCTCTTTGACATGGGATAGTGTTATCACAGTCTTAAGTGTATTAAAGAATCTTCTAATCAGTCTTGTTCTTAGAGTCCCCTTTTCTTCCAAATATACTTAGTATTTGCCTTTTGTGGGTTCTGAGTTTTAAACTAGCCATCCTTAATACCAAGTTAGCATTCTACTTACTGGTTTCTGCTAAGTCATATACTACTTATCTGTTCCAGCTTCCAAAATTTATTGCCATTGTTTTGTTCTTAGAGTTCTATGGATTTTTTTAAAAATCCATGTTCTGTGGAGTTTCAGGGAGGATTCTAAGAGTGTATGTTTCTAGTCATGCATCTTTACTCTAAACTCATAATTCATATTTTTTTGTAAAATTATCCTCCTTGGCAAAACAGGAATACCTTAACTTCCCTCTGAGTTCTTTTCTCATTTTCTACTTTTGTTATCTTGAATTTCACATCTAGCTTCTTGGGTTTTAAGATTATTTTTCCTTTATCCTAATGTTTTGCATTTTGCCATACTACTGTGTTTGAGTGTAGATTTTAAAAAATGCTGGTTAGCAGTATTGAGCTTTTTCAACTTAGAAAATCTTATCTTTCTTGAATTTTAGAAAAATGTCAGCCATTATCTTTTTTAAAATATTTCCTTCTACCACTTATTTCTATTTTCTCCTTCTGTAACTGCAGTTATAATATTTCACTCTTAGAGACTATTTTCCCTACTTTTTAGTCTTTTTTTTCCTTGTTGCTTACTTTGTTAATCTTTCTTTGTAGTGTGTTCTAGGTAATTTCCAATGTGTAAGTTCTCTCTTCATTTGTCCTTAGTCACCTGTTTATCCTATCTATTGAGTTTTTAATTTCAGAGACTGTTTTCCATTTCCAAGATTTCTAATAGTTTCTTTTCGTAAATCCCTGTTATTATATAATTTTCTATTCTTCTTTGAGGAAATTAATCCCACTTTTAAGTATGTATAGTATGATCAAAGATATAAAAATAATTAAGATTCTTCATTTAAAAAAATTTCTTCAGGTATAAATTGTATTTGTTGTGTCTGCTGATAACGGCTCATGGCAGTAATTTTCCTCAAGTATGTTATAATTTTGGTTTGAGGATTTGTGTTGGATAGGAGTTTTTCCCATGTGTGTTTTTCCCCTTTTGTGTGGTTTTGGAGTTGCTTCCACCTGACTCTCTGGCTGGCATAGCTCTAAGTCAGCTGTTTCAATTAGGGATTTGGCTTTTTACATAATGTGAATAGCTCAGTTTTAGACCGCACATGTGTAATATTTATTATGTAGGCCCAGTTTTCATTCTTGGGGTACCTCTATTCCCTCCACAGGCCACAGGTAGCTGTTGGGTGGAACATTTTTGGGGCTCAGTTCTAGCAAGGAGTCTGATTCTGGTCTTCTCCATGCGTGGCATACTGGACTCTTGGAGCTTTGTAACTTTAGCCTCACTGTTTTTATCTAAGTCCCCTTTTTCTGGGGGCTACATGGCTTTAGTGTCCACTTACCACTCTAAGTTTCTCCTCTGTTCCTGACTGATGAAGATCTTACTTTTGTTACTGAGTGTAGCTAGATATTTAAACTTTTATCTAGTTTCTTGTATATCCTTCTAGAAGTCTTTTATATATACAAGTAAATAAGAATGTGCTTATTTTCCTCTATTTTGTATACAAAATTTAGCATACTATGTATCCTGTCCTATATTTTGCTTTTCTTACTTAATAATGTACAGTAATGTAGTATTTCCATTTGATAAATCAGAGAGCTGGTGTAGAGATTATTTGTTTCTTTTTAAAGAGATATGCTGATTTGACCCTACATAGTTTATTTTCATCAAAACAGGTGGGGCCCTTTCCTACTTTTCAGGTTTTTTTGTTTGTTTAGCTTTCTGCAACCCTGAACTCCTTGGCTCAAGTGATCCTCCTGCCTCAAGTCTCCCAAGTCACTGGGATTACAGGAGTGAGACACTGTGCCTAGCTTTGACTTTGTTTTTTTTTAATTTTTAATTATTTGGGGTACATAATAATTGTATGTATTTATAGGGTACATGTGATATTTCGATATAGGCATACAATGTAAATTAATCAAATCAGGGAATTGGGGTATCCATCACCTCAGGCATTTATCATTTCTTTGTGTTAGGAACATTGCCATTACACTCTTAGTTATTTTAAAATATACCCTTATTGTTGATTACAGTCACTTTGTTGTGCTATCAGATATTGTTCATTCTATCTAACTATAGTTTTGCCCCCATTAACCATCCCTACTTTATCCTCCCCTCCCTGCTCGCCTTTCCAGCCTCTGGTAACCATCATTCTGTTCCCTATCTCCATGAGATCAGCTATTTTTAATAATTAACTCCCACATATGAGTGAGAACATGTGAGATTTCTCTTCCTGTTCTTGGCTTATTTCACTAAACAATGTTCTCCAATTCCATCTATTTTGTTGCAAATGGTAGGATAGCATTGTTTTTTATGGCTATATAATAATCCATTGTGTATAATTTTGTACTACAAAATTGTGTACCACAATTTCTTTATCCATTCATCCATTGACAGACACTTAGATTGATTGCAAATCTTGGCTATTGTGAATAGTGCTGCAGCCAACATGGTAGTACAGATATCACTAGCTCTGAATTTTATGTTGTTTTTCACATATAATTTTAAATATCTCTCAATATAAAATAAATAAATACATATATACACACACTCTCAATCATTTTCTTCAATATAAAATCTACCAGTTCTGTAATTATGACCTTAACTTCCCCTACTTTTAAAAATTTTAACCATTCATTAAATTGTATTAATAATACACCCACTGTTGATAGGTTCCTGAGAGCTATGTGCTTCTGTATCCTCTTTTAATGGACTATTTAAAAAATAATTTTTTTTTGAGACAGGATCTCACTCTGTTACCTGGGATAGAGTGCAGTGGCATCATCATAGCTCACTGCAGCCTCAGACTGCTGAGGTGGGCTGTGCTCAAGTGATCCTCTTGCCTCAGCTCCCCAGGTAGCTGGGACTACAGGTGTGTGCCACCATGCCCAGCTGATTTTTCTATTTTTTGTAGAGGTGGAGTCTCACTATTTTGCTCACGCTGGTCTTGAACTCCTTGGCTCAAGCCATCCTCCTACCTCGGCCTCCCAAAGTACTGGGATTATAGGCATGAGCCACCATGCCTGGCCCAATATTAATCTTAGCAAGCACTTATATAGCATTTATTATGTGCTAGGACAGAAATATAGAGCAAAAGAGGAAGAATAGTTTAGAGGCAATGGTAAGGAGTACATATCACTGAGAAATATGAAAAGATGTTCAACTTGCTAGCATTAGGATCAGCAATAAACTGAAGTTTTAGTTTCCTTCTATTCAGCCATGTGCTGCATTTCTTTCGGTTTTGGGGATGCAATGTAAAATAGTTTTGTTGCTACAGCAGTAGCTTAAGATGAGCCATATTAGCATTTTCAGGGTTTAAGCTTCTAAAATCTCTGGTAGATGTGATATTTTCTTGTTTTAGAACTTAGAAAAAAAGTCTTAGTTCACCAATTTAAGAGCAATTTAGGACTTTATCCAATGTAGGAACCAGTCATTCAATCCAAAATAACAATAACTCCAATTTTTGAGGGAATGCTTCTTGCCAGGTATTAGTAGGGACTTTAAGTCTAATAATAGTTTACATTTACTGAGTTCTTGCTATGTGCCAGGTACTGCTTTTTTCATATTGATTTAATCTTTATACTAAGCCTCTGAGGAAAATCCTATTATTCTTATTCTACAAACGAGATCAGTAGGATACCTTGAAGTTGTTAGGGTCACAGAGTTTGTAAGTGAAAGATAGTCTGGCACCAGAGTTGTACTCTAAACTGCTACATCACATGCTCTACCTCCTATCTTCTTTAATTTACACAGTAGCCCCATGAGGTAAATATGTAGATAAGGAAACAGGCTTGGAGAGAGTGTTTAACTTGCTCTGGGTCACTTGTTTCTGTTTATCTCACTCCAAACCTTATGTTTTAATTCTATATTGTCTTCACTCTATACTGATTGATAACGGGATCCCTAAGAACTATAGCATGAAACTCTTGCACTCATGAAAATAGGCCAGCGTTGCTTTCTACAGCTTCATCTTATTACTCTTACTACTTTTTGTCTTGTCTTCCAGGCCATTTCTGAGCAATAGTGGTATCAAGTACTCCACTGAACAACCAGTTCCAAAATCCTGTCATCAAATTCTGTGCTGCTGTTTCATGTGGTAAGTTTTCTTAGAGGTGTATTACAACTCTAATAAATTCTACCTCTTAGATATCTCGATTTGTAGAAGGAACAGATTATACTTATGTGAGCACGTGGTTGATTAGTCTTTAGTGTTTTGCTACTATTTTATCATACTTGGAAAATTTGCCTGGCAGGACTATTGAAAATATTTAGCCAAACAAACAAGATGCTTTACATCAGCTTAGAGGCCACTGTTATTTGTTATAATTTTATCGTTAGGCCACCCATATTTAAGTGCTAACTGGCCAAACACAGTGGTATAAGTTTTAATAGAGTTAAATTATAGTTAGAATTAGTTCTAGATGTGACAAGACTGTTTAGTGAACATTGTTTCTTAACTGAATTTTAAATGGTTAGAATATAATTATTATATTAATATAATAATACAGTAAGTCCCCTCGTATTCGTGATCTTTCTTTCTGTGGTTTAAGTTACCTGCAGTCAACTGTGGTCTGAAAATATGAAATGAAACATTACAGAAAAAAAAAAATTCATGAATTTTAAATTTCGAGTTGTTCTGAGTAGGCTGATGAAATCATGCCTGAGACATGAATCATCCTTTTGGCCAGCATATCCACGCTGTTGATGCTACCCACCCATTAGTCACTTAGTAGCTGGTCAGTTATCAGATAAAAAAAAATAGTGTATATGGGGTTCGGTAAGAACCAGGGTTTCAGGCATCCACTGTGGATCTTGGAACATACTCCCCATGGATGAAGAGGGACTACTGTGACTATTTACTGAATGTCTTTTATAGGTCTGACATTATGCTTTACAAATATTATTCATGTAATCCTCATGACAACGTGGTAAGAGAGATGGTGGTATTGACATTTTACAGATGAAAAAACTGGGTTAGAGAAGTTAAGAAATTTATGTTAGGTCACATAGCTTGTAACTTCACAGGGCTAACTTTCAAACCTAGGTATATCTGTTTCAAGGCTTTTACTTTTTTCGTTACACCATCTGATTACTTGTGGTGTTTGAACTTTGGCCATGTAGAAAGTCAAAGATTTTTAAGATGCTGAAGAGAGAAAGAGTGTGGTTATTCCTGTTTGGGCAATGTAGAGAATTATAGAAGCTGTATTTAAATGTACTGAATTATCATAACTTTTTGTGTTCTTTGTTTTCAGGTAATAGATGCGTATTATTTCTTTTATTTAAAAGAAATGAGTGTAACTAGTATTGCATTGAGAGTTGAAACCTGGCTTTTAGCCACATGGCATGTTAAAGTACCTCTCATGTGGCTGGAAGCTTGTATTAACTGGATCCAAGAAGAAAATAATAATGTTAATTTGAGTCAGGCCCAAATGAATAAACAAGTGTTTGAGCAATGGCTCCTTACTGATCTGAGAGATTTGGAGCATCCTCTTTTACCTGATGGCATTTTAGAAGTTCCAAAAGGAGAACTGAATGGATTTTATGCTCTGCAGATTAATTCCTTGGTTGATGTAAGTCAACCCGCATATTCCCAGATACAGAAGTTAAGAGGAAAGAATACAAAGAATGATCTAGTTACAGCCGAGACACAAGTAACCCCAAAGCCCTGGGAAGCAAAGCCTTCACGAATGTTGATGTTACAGCTAACTGATGGAATTGTACAGATGCAGGGAATGGAGTATCAGGCTATTCCAGCTCTTCATGATGACCTTCCTCCAGGTACGAAAATTTTGATTTATGGAAACATTTCTTTCCGTCTTGGTGTTCTCTTATTGAAACCAGAAAATGTGAAGGTGTTGGGAGGTGAAGTAGATGGTCTTTTAGAAGAATATGCACAAGAAAAAGTACTTGCAAGATTAATTGGGGAACCTGATCCTATCATTTCAGTCATACCAAATAATTCTAACCAAAACATCCCCAAAGTTACAGATGTTCTAGATACTGCACTAGGACCTTCTGATGAAGAACTCTTGGCAAGTCTTGATGAAAATGATGAGCTTACAGCAAATATTGAAACCTCCTTGGAAAGAAGATATTTCAACACAGGTAGTTCCTCAAATACTGTTTCCACAAGATTGTCAAATTTTGAACCAGGATTTGTTAGTTCTCCAATACCAAAGGAAAAACCACCCCACCAATGTATGCATTTCACTGATGGGGAATTAGATGACTTTTCATTGGAAGAGGCCTTGCTTTTAGAAGAAACTGTCCAGCAAGAGCAGATGGAAACTAAAGAATTGCAGCCATTGACTTTGAACAGAATCACAGATAAAAGTATAGTGAGTGTTAACAACCCTAATACTATGAATAATTTTTCTTCAACTTGCAAAACTGGAAACAATTGGAATGAAAAAAATGTATCTCAACAAATGACTAATGAAGGTAAGTCTTTTGATCGTCTGTCTGCTATAGACCAAAACAATAGTGTTTTTTTAATTCATCGTAATGTACCCTTAACCCATAATTTTACGAATGAAGATAAGAACTCAGAGACAGATAACCAAATAAAACAAAGCATTAGCAATTCAGATGGATATTCCTTAAATAATAAAGTATCAAATAGAGAGCTTGTCAATTATATACCAAAAAGGAATTCACAAGTTTCTAATGAAAATGAGCACCACTTACAGACTTGTTCTTTAAGATCATCAGAGAATAACACTGATCTTTCTACTGCCATGGATTTGCATTCTCCACCCTTTATCTATTTGTCTATTCTGATGGCCAGCAAACTAAAGGAAGTTACAACAGTGAAAGTCAAAGCATTTATTGTAACTTTAACTGGAAATCTCTCAAGTTCTGGTGGCATTTGGAGTATAACTGCAAAGGTTTCTGATGGTACTGCATATCTAGATGTAGAGTTTGTAGATGAAATTCTTACTAGTCTGATAGGGTTCTCGGTACCAGAAATGAAACAACTAAAAAAGGAGCCTCTTCAATACCAAAAGTTCTTGAAAGGTTTGCAGAAATGTCAGAGAGATCTAATAGATTTGTGCTGCCTAATGACTATTTCATTTAATCCTTCCTTGTCTAAAGCAATTGTACTGGCATTACAAGATGTTAATATGGAACACCTTGAGAATCTAAAGAAGAGGTTGAATAAATAATTTACTAAAACAGTATTAGAAAACAATTGAAAACAACAAGGAATACTTAGAATTAAATTTATTCACAATTTTATTTTGGAAACTTTCTTTTTGTAAAAAGGAAAAATAAAGTTTCGTAGCTTTTTTGGTTTAATTTTAAAATGTTTAATCATGTTTGTTGTATGTGTAGGCTTTTTTAGTAAGGTGATTTTTTTTTATAGTACTGTTAGATGAAGGAATTTGGTGACCCACTTTTGCTGAGAAATTTGTTTTCCACTCATCATTTCACATAAGACGATTGCTGAAGTATTGTATTGGTGTTCACCCATGAGTTATATTATTGAAAGTTAATAATTATATATAGGTAGTTTTACTTCTAACATGCTGAGTGCTAAAAAGATTAGTTTATATGGTTATTCTTAGAAAAAATATCCAGTGTATCAGAACATCAGGCTTTCAGATGCAAATTGCTTTGCTGGTTTTTATTTTGCTGATTGTAAATTTTTGTCTGGTATATTTGAGGTAAATCTTGTTAACCAGATAATATTTGATAGATTATATATTTTTGAATGATTAACCTTATTTTTGAGGATAGTTTATTTTAAATGGCATATTGAAAATTTCATTATTAAAGGCCAGTAGTTCGTTTATTGTATTAAAATAAGCCATTTTTTCATGTCTTTAGGCATTATTTCTGAATTAGCTGTACATAGAAGCCTTTAGTTTTATTGTAAGTGCTGATTTTGTTTAAGGGAAGCTGTTTACCACTCTTATACTTTGTTCTTATGAAGGCATATGTGAAAGATAAAGTTATTTTTATTAATCTTTTATCTTTAAAAAATGTAAAGTGCCTTGAATTTTAAGACATTAAACAAATGCTTAAATAATAGAGACATTGTGTTTGCCTTATTTTATTGAAAATGTAGCAGTGAATATTAAGAAGTTAAATAAATACGCACATAAAAATATGATGTAGAAGCAAAAAGATTTTAAAAACGTTTTCCAATGTTGTTAAAGGGTGATAATCAGAGCTTAAAACGCAAGAACACAGATATTGCTGATAAATGCTCTAATAGTAATCTCATCTATATACTTGCATAGATTTTTTACTATAAGCTATCTAAATGGGATGGCATTATCTTTCATTATCTTTTTTCCTAAGTGTTCTCCTCCTGTACTCTATCTCTGTGAGTGGTGCTTGAAAACTGCAATTAGATCTTATTTCCTCTCTTCATATTCACTCACTAAAGGCTGGCTACAGTACTTTTTAAAAATCCATCATTCTGTATTGGTTCTCAGTGCTTTGATTCTGTTTCCAGTCTTCTCTGGCCTGGATTATTCCAATGGTTTGCTAATTGGTCTTTACCTTATTTTGCCCTCAAACCATTCTCCATAATGTTGCCAAAATAATATTGCTAAAATAAATTTCCTCTTGTTTACTCTTTATTAACCCTTAATATCAACCTCCTCCCATCTCTTTACTTAGAGGCTAAAGTCCACACTCATCTAATATGTAAAGCCTTTTATGATCTGGCTCCAGACTCCTTTTATTACTCTCTACTTACCTGATCTGCCCCAATGTTTTAGTTATACCAAATTATTTGTAGTTCCCCAAACATGTAGGGGAGTATATCTCATGCGTTCATACTCATGCTCATAGTGCCCATACTCCCTGATCCCATACTTCCCAAAATCATCCTTACTTCCAACTCAGTTTAAGCTTTAGATGCCCATTGTAGCATTGTAGTGTTTCATGAATTCCCCTGTCCACTTCCATGCTCTCTTGTACATTGTACAGACTAAAAATTATGTGTGTTTTATTGTGCTTGTTTGTTTCTGTTATCCTGCTACATTTTTGGCAGGATAAATCATGTAGGGGGCTGCCCTGTGCATTGTAGGATGTTTAACATCCCTATCCTCTACCCACTAGATAGACGCCAGTAGCGTCTTTCCAGTTGTGACAATCAAAAATCTCTCCAGACATTGCCAAAGATTCCCGCTGGTGGGGGTATGCCCCAGTTAAGAATCACTGCTCTGCTGGAATATAAGCTGCTTGAGGGTGTGGTTGAGTAATTTACCTTTGTAACACCAGTATTTCATCAAATACAATAATTTTTATTCAGTTGCTTAGTGTCTTTTAGTGATTTCCCATTATCTTTTCCAGCAGGATGGTACTTAAAGCCCTGAAACTTCTGCATGTGTAGCATCTTGAAGAGCTACCCTATTCAGCGAAAGAATAGATTAGAAAAATCTGCCCATAGTAAAGAATGACTATGAGAAAACTTGGCTGACTTGGCCTAGATTCTGGTAGAGTGGGGAAAAAAAGAGTTGTTTTTTTCCCCTGAGAATTTGTAGCCAGAGGTCTGTGCCTATGTGGGGCTAAGCAGACACTTAAGTTACCAGCGTGATAATCCCCACACAGAATTTAACACAAAAAAGAGTGATCTTAAGATATTTGGTAGTAGCAAATGAGGATAATCAAATTAATTTTCTTTCCTCTTGGGAGTGAACCTGCTTTCAGAGAGTACAGAACGTTTGGGGGATTGGTTCCAGGACCTCCTATGGATACCAAAATCTGCAGATGCTGAAGTTCCTGATATAAAACGGTGTGCTATGTGTAACAGTAGTCACCCCACCTCCCATAGACATGGAAGGAAAATATAGACAGTGGGGAATATGTAACAGGGAATGGCCTGAAAAATGGCAAAAATATTTCTTTCCCTTTAAAAACATCCTCCACTCCTTTTTGAGAACTAAAATCTGTATCCCTGCCTCAGGCCAGTGGTTGGGAGGGACAGGGTAAGTCTCTTGTTATTTAGGCAACAGGAGATGGCCCAGCCTGGACCTGGTAAAGAAAAGTCATGGGTGGAGGTCATGGGATTGTCTTCAGTGGATGTGGGAAGATCAGAATCATCAACTGTAGTTGAATAGCAATTGCCTGAAGCTAGATGGCCTCCTTTTAAAAGCTCTGTATTTCTGCTTATTAGGAGGATGGCATTTCAGATAGGAGTCCCCATCCTCCTTTGCTGGCAAAGTAATAAAACTTTTCTTTGCTTCTCAAACCATTTGTCCTCTTCTGTTGCGGCCTGGAGGACAAGTGCCGAGATTTCAGTAATGTGCATAAAACCTATGCACATACTCCCATATACTTTAAATAATCTCTACTTCTAATCGTACATAAGTAAATGTTACAGTTGTGTTGTTCAGGGAATAATGGAAAGCAAGAAAGTCTGTATATGTTTAGTACAGATGCAATTTTTTCATGTTTTCAGTCTATGGTTGGTTGAATCCATGGTCACAGAGGGTCAGCTATATATGTTCTTTCCTTGCATATTCTTAAGTCTTATGTGGTTGGTCCCTGCCCCGGTCCAGCACTGCTTGTGACTGGGTGGATAAGTCTGCCCCATTCTGGAGTTAGTAGGCACCACATGAAGCTCCCAGACATTCATGGACTTAAAATGACTTGAGGAAAAAAGACAAGCTTGAAAATTTCAATAGTTAACTGGGAATTAAATGGAAATTCTAAGAAAAAAAATGTAATAGCTAAAATTAAGAATTTGGTGAATGAGTTTAACAACAGATGAAATACAGCTGAAGAGAAATTGGACAGAAGAAAAAAATTAGGAATGATGCATACAGAGACAAAAGGATGGAAAATAATGTAAAAGAGAGAAGGGCTAACATTATAGCACCTGAAGTCCCAGAAAGAGAAGTAGAGAATATCTGAAGTTAAGGCTTAAGGATTTTCTAAAATTTAGGAAAATCATCAAGCTACAGATTTCAAAAGTCCCACAAACCTCAAGCAAAATATATTCGAGGAAAATCATATGTATTACTAATACTGTTGAAAACTAAGAAAAAAAAATCTGGAACAGTGAAGGAAAAAAATAAATCATATTACCTTTAAAGGACCAAATGTGACAATTGACTTCTTAATGGGAACAGTGGAAATCAGAAGACAATGGAATGGCGTCTTCAAAGTGACAAAATAACTGCCAACCTAGAGTCTATAAAAAGCAAAACTTATTAAAAATAAGGATGCAATAGGTAAACATAAGAAAATTCCACACAAAAAATGAGAATTTTTCCCTAGCAAACCTTACACAAAAAAATTGTCTTTAACAGAGGGAAAATGTTACCTCTGGAACATTTGGAGATGTGAGCTTGGAGATGCAAGAAGGAATGATGAGCAAAAAGGGTAAATATGTGTTTTAAATGAATAGTGATTTTCAGTCGAAAGTAATGTCTTGAGGGTTTTAAAAAACAGAGAACTAACGTACATGAAAATAATAGCATATAAGCTAGGAGGGTGATAAATGGTGTTAAAATGTTTTAACGTCCTTATGTCTGAGAAAAAATTAAGCTGGAGTTTTATATTTGAATATTCAAAGTTGCATGTTATAATATTTAGGGTAACCACTCTAAAAGATTTGTAAAGAGTAAATTACTACCAAGCTAATGAGACCAAAATGGAATAATAGAGAAAAAAATGCACTCAACCCAAAGGAAGGCAAGAAAAAATAACGAAGAAAAAGTGGCATGTAGGAAAACAGTTGGTGAGGTGGTATATTTAAATCCAAATGTATCATAAATTGTATTAGGCTGGGCGTGGTGACGCATACCTGTAGTCCCAGCTATTTGGGAGGCTGAGATGGGAAGATTGCTTGAGCCCAGTGGTTTGAGGCTGCAGTGAGTTACAATCACACGACTGCACTCCAGTCTGGTGACGAAGTGAGACCCCATCTGTAAAAAAAAATGAAAGAAAATGCAAGAAATTGGGCCACGCGCATTGGCTCACACCTGTAATCCTAGTACTTTGGGAGAGTGAGGCAGGAAGATTGCTTGAGGTCAGGAGTTTGAGACCAGCAAGAGTAAGACCTCATCTCTAAAAAAAAAAAAAAATGAAAAATTAGCTGGGTGTGGTGGCACATGCCTGTAGTTCCAGCTACTTAGGAGGTTCAGGCAGGAAGATTGCTTGAGCCCAGGAGTTTGAGGTTGCAGTGAGCTATGATGACACCACTGTGCTCTAGCCAAGGTGACAGAGTGAGACCATGTGTGAAAAAAAAAGAAAAGCAAGAAATTGCGTTAAATGTAAATAGACTAAATCCTCCAATAAAAGACAAACATCATCAGATACACACAACCCCATTATTAATATATATGAGATACACATAAAATGCAAAGATACAAAAAGATGAAAGGGAAGGTTATAAAAAGATGTATAAACACCAACCAAAAGAAAGCTGCTGTGACTTAATATCGAACAGAATTTTAGGCAAAAGACTTAGAGAAGGTCAGTTGATAATGACAAAAGGGCTAATTCACCAGGAAGATTTTACAATTCTAGATTCATAGAATTTGATACATAGCTTCAAAATTTATCAGAGAACTACAAGGAAAAAAATAGAGAAATCTATAATCATAGAGGAAAATTACACACTCAATCAAAACAAGTTGGCAGGATTACAGAAAATACAATATAACTAAACTTGACCTAGTCAAGATGTATAGACTACTGTGCTCGATGCATACATAATACATTTTTGTCACGATACATGTGGAACATTTACAAAAATTGTATGCTGTACCATAAAGCAAGTCTAAACAAGATTCGAAAGATTATAACTGTACACGGTGTTCTTTGATCATAATTAAAGTAAACTAGGAAAGAATGTTTAGAAAATCCCATATGTTTAGGAACTACAAAACATACTCCAAAGTAACTTGGGTTAAGGGAACAATAGCATATAAACCACAGTGGAACTTAGGAAATATTTTTAATTATAAAAATGAAACATCAAGCCAGGTGTGGTGGCTTACACCTGTAATCCCAGCACTTTGGGAGGTCAAGGCAGAAAGATAACTGGAGCCCAGGAGTTGGAGGCTGCAGCAAGCTATGATTGGGCCACTGCACTCCAGCCTGGGTGACAGAGCAAGTCTCTGTCTCAAAAAAATAAAACATCAAAATGTATAGAGTGTAGCTAAAGCTGTTCTTAGAACTTCTAGAAAAGAATAAAGGGTATATATCAATGAGTTCAGCATTTATCCCAGTAAGTCATAAAAACTGCAAATTAAGCTCAAATAAGGAGGAAGGAAAAAATAGCTCAACTTAGTAGAATAGAAAGTGAACATAGGATTAACAAAGCTACGAGTTGCTTCCCTTGAGAACACTAAAACACCTGGTAAGACTAGTGAAAAAAATATAAAGGCACAAATAAAAATCAGAAAAGAAATGGAGACGTCACCCTTTGTTTCTATATGCATTAAAAGTCTTTTAAGAGGACGTTATGAGTAACTTCATGCTTATGCATTTAAAACTTAGATACAATGGTTAATTACCTCCAAAACTACAGACATAAGAAGAAAGAAAATCTGAATAGTTCCATATTTGTTAAAATAATTGAGTCTAGTTTTTTTTTTTTTTAGACCTCTGCAATGACTTGGAATGAGTCTAATTTTGACAAGAGTGGCAAGACAATCAGTGGGGAAACAATAGTCTTTTCAATAAATGCTGGGACAACCGGATAGTCACATGCAAAAAAATAAATTCAAACTCATACCTCTTACCATATATAAAAATTGGCTAAAAATGGATTAAAGACCTACATTTAAGCACTGTAACTATAAAACTCTAGAAGAAAACTTGTAAATCTGTGACCCTGGATAAGGCAGTGGTTTCTTAGATATAACACATAAAGTACGAGCAACCAAAGAAAAACAAATTGGAGTTCATCAAAATTTTAAAAATTTGATTCAAAGGGCACTATGAAGAAAATGAAAGGACAACTCTCAGAATGGAAGAACATATTTGCAAATCATACGTCTGATAAGGGATACATGGTAAAGAATTCTACACCTCCACAATAAAGACTATATAGCCCAATTAAAAAATGAACAAAGTATTTGAATACTATTTCTCCAAAGAAGGTAGTGGTGTTTGCACAACTTTGTGAATGTACCAAAAACCACTCAATTGTACACTTTAAAAAGGGCGATGTTTATGGCGTGTGAAATATATCTAAATTTTAAAAAGTATTCAAATCTGTTAAAAACTTCGCACAAATTCCAGGCCTAGATGATATCCCCAACTGAATTCTTCCAAAATATTTAGAATAACACCACTGTACATAAACTCTTCCAGAGAATTTGATATTATAGTTCATACTCACTAGCTAGTTGAAATGTACCAAAGGCAAAGAATATTGGGCCAGGCACGATGGCTCACACCGTAATCCTAGCACTCCGGGAGGTCAAGGCAGGAGGACTGCTTGAGTTCAGGATGTTTCGAGACTAGCCTGAGCAAGAGTGAGACCCCTGTCTCTACTAAAAATAGAAAAATTAGCCAGTGGCATGGCATGTGCCAGTAGTCCCAGCTACTCTGGAGGCTGAGACCAGAGGATTGCTTGAGCCCAGGAGTTTGAGGTTGCAGTGAGCTACAATGATGCCACTGCACTCTACCAAGGGCAACAGAGTGAGACTGTCTCAAAAAAAAAATTAATATTTTACTCTTTTATAAAAGGACAGGTCTATGCCTACAACTCTTAATTAACTGATAAAGCATAACCAACACAGAATATTTAAGATTCTGTTTCTGTCTCTCCTCTTCCTCCTACTTCCACACTACTTGGTGCCATCACACTTACTGATGAAGAACAGACTAACAAGGGGTTATTTTTCTTCTAATATCAGTATATTTAATGATATTAGAAGATAATATCAATTTCTGTGCAAGATCAACTGCAGCTAAGAGAAGAAATTGAAGTAGAATACAGACTGAGCTAGGTAAAAGAACTAGTCAGGCCAACCTGTGATTTTTATTTCCCAATATTTATTACCTTAAATTATCTTCAATTAGCTCTTTCTAGAGCTTATTTTGTTATATATTTGTTGTAGATATGAATCTTACTTTTACCAAGATAGGTACAAGAAATCTTAACATTTCTTTATTATTTCCTGTGAAAAGATTATTTTCAAAAAAGGTAAAATCATGGCTTTTATATAGATATAAAATTGAACATATGTTATGGATTTTATTTAACTAAAGCAATGAAGGAACCAGGCAGATATGTTATAACTGGTTCAAATGGAAAGTCAAAAAAAGCACCAATTTACATGAAGTAAAGCCATGTTGAAATTAATGTACAAAGGGAGGCAAAACTGTTCTTTCTACAGTGGAAAAGGGAAATCATTTTAACCTCTATCACACAGGACATAATTTGCATGTTTATACGCAAGAAATGTTTTGCATTACTATCAGTTATCTACTGCAATTTACAGTTGTAAAATAACTCACATAGTGCCTTTTTTATTCGTAAGGAGCCTCTTTTGAATACAACTGAGTTTATGCTAATGAGGTGACTTAGGGGCGGGATCCCCAGAAAGCTTCAGGATGGGGCTGGTCACCAGAAAGATCAAGTGATTAGAAGGTTGGAATGTTCAGTCCTCACCATTGACTTCTGGAAAGGGAGTAGGGCTGGAGATTAAGCTGTATAAAAGCTCTTGAACAATGAGATTTGATGAGCTTCTGGGTTGGTGAACACATTGAAATGCTGGGAGGGTGGCACATCTGGGGAGGGCATGGAAGCCCCACCCCCTTCTCCCAATACCTTGCCCTGTGCATCTCTTCCATCTGGCTGTTGCTGATTTTCATTGCTTTATAATAAACCTATAAATGTAAATGTAAGTAAAGTGTTTCCATGAGTTTTGTGAGGTGCTCTAACAAATTATTGAACCCAAGGAGGGGGTAGTGGGAACCTCTGATTTATAGTTATTTGGTCAGAACCCAAGAAGGGGGTTGTAGGAACTCTTGATTTATAGCCAGTTTTCAGAAGAATCACAAGTACCTGGACTTGCCATTGGCACCTGAAGTGGGGAGCAGTCTTATGGGACTGAGCGCTTAACCTGTGGGGTCTGTGCTAACTCTGGGTAGTTAGTATTAAATTGAATTCAGAATTGGAGTTGAATTATTGAACGTCCAGTTGGTGTTCAGAGAATCAGAAAGTTGGCTGGTGTTGGAAAAACACTATAGAATTGGTGTCAGAAGTGGAATGTGAGTGGAGAAACAAGTTTTTGTTGTTGTTTTTTTAATTAACCAAAGTAGCCTTTGAAGCTTTTGTGTCATACATGGGTCCAAGAATCTTTGTAAGGCTGTGAATTCCTTGCTGAATGCCAGACACTATGCTAAATGCTTTACAAACAATATTGCTTTAAAAATTTTTTGTAGAATATGGGGAACATGTGGCTAATAATAAAATAAATAAACAAATAAAAATTTTTTAGAACATTAAAAACCTTTTATCAAAGTAATACATGAACATAATTACAAAGTTACATAGTACACAAAGACCCATGATAAAAAGCAGCAATCCTCTTTTCACTCTTTCTCACATCCCACCCCCATTCTGCTCCTCAGAGGGACCACTGCCATCTCTGGAATTCTGTTTTTAGTTAATATGTTAATTTTCCTCACTTTCTAAATAATATGGGAATTTCCATTATTTAGACATCTACCTATCAAATTAGCTCTGATAAAGTTTTTTTTTCTTCTTTTTTTGGAGACAGAGTCTCACTCTGTTGCCCAGGCTAGAGTACTGTGGCATCAGCCTAGCTCACAGCAACCTCAAACTCCTGGGCTGAAGTGATCCTCCTGCCTCAGCCTCTCGAGTAGCTGGGACTACAGGCATGCCAGGCCCGGCTAATTTTTTCTATGTATTTTTAGTTGTCCAGCTAATTTCTTTCTATTATTAGTAGAGATGGGGTGTTGCTTTTGCTCAGGCTGTTCTCAAACTCCTGAGCTCAAACGATCCTCCCACCTCAGCCTCCCAAAGTGCTAGGATTAGAGGCGTGAGCCACGGCACCCAGCCTCTGATGAAGTTTTAACTCACTTAATTCCTTTATCTCTTCTTTCTGTCCTCCCTGTGTAATTATATCACTCTTTTTAGTTTCTTAACTGATTATCATTAAAACACGAAGTGATGAACTTACATCTCGATTTCTTATCTCAACTGTAGGCCATTTCTCCTGATGACTCATACCACGAATTATTCTAATTAGTACTCCTAACTTTTCCTTCCACTTTATGTCTCCCCATTCCACTTTCCACCTTTAGGCAGCTGTACTTTAATACTATCGGCTGATAAATTTGCATTCTGTTAATCAGATTCATGACTTCTGTTTTCTCTATAGGTGTATTCTAAAGGGTAAACATCATTAAGCAATGATTACATTATTACAACTATTTAACTATTGGCGATTGCATAGGTAGTAATATGTAGTATATGGAGATTACCAATCTTTTTATAGTAAGATTTTTATGGGGGAGGGAGGAGGTTAATTGCCTTTCCATTTTGAGGGTAATTTCCCACGTTTATCTCATCCTTAAGTTCTTTCAACTTTTTAGGGACAATATCAAATCTCTTCTTTTTCCAGATACCTCCTTAAAAAAGAAATTTTTAGATTTGCAGAAAAATTGAGAAGATAGTACAGAGAGTTCTCATATACCCTATACCTAGTTTCCCCTATTATTAACATCTTATGTTAGTATGGTACATTTGCTACAATTAATGAACCAATATTGTTACACTATAATTAACCAAAGTCCATATTTTATTCAAATTCTCTTATTAGTTTTATCTGATGTCTTTCTCTTCCAGGATGCCATCCAGGATAATAGTACATTACCTTTAGTCGTCATGTCTCCTCATGGGGTGACAGTTTCTCAGACTTTCCTTGTTTTTGATAAGCTTGATGGTTTTGAGGAGTACTGGTTAAGTATTTTGTAGAATGCCCTACAGTGTCACTTTCATCACATCATATTAAGGATACATACTATAATACTAACATGATTCTTCACTGTTCTCGTTGACCTTGATCACCTGATGAGGTAGTGTTTGTAAAGTTCTCTACTGTAAAGTTATTTTTCCACCCTCCCCCCACCTTTCCATGCTGAATGATCTGGAAGGAAGTAACTGTGTAGTCCACGTTTAAGGAGTGGGGATTTGTGCTCCTGCTTGAAGCAGAATATCTACATAAATTATTTGGAATTCCTGCAACAGAAATTTGTCTCTTTTCCCTCATTTATTAATTTATTCAATCATTTATATATATATAGACTCATGGATATATATTTTATAATTTTGGTTATAATTCTGTAATACTTTATTTTTTTGGTTAAATTATTCCAGCTTTGGCTACTGGGAGCTCTTTCCCTTGGTTCCTGTGTCCCTTTGGCATACCCCCATAATTTTTTAAAAAGCATTTATTTACTTTCTGGTACTATAAGATACTCTAGGCTCACCTTGTGTATTTCCTGCTCCAGACTTAGAGTCAGTTATTTCTCCTTTTATTAGAGAACAGTATTAGAAACAAAGGTCTGGATACTGGGACTTAGATACTTTTTTTGAGTCAATTTACTTCAATCAATTTTCAGTATTTTCTAGGCCTGATGTTCAGCTTTCATCCTAGATTCAGTTTTTCTCTTAACTTAGATCTGCTGTTTCTGGGATCTGATTTTATAAGCTTTCATTTTTGTAGGAGCACATCCTCAAGTAACTTTCTGAAAATAGGGTGTTTGAGATAAATTTTCTGTCTGGCATGTTTGAAAACTTCTTTTTTTATTGATATATAGTAGGCATACATATTTTCAGGGTACATGTGATAATTTAATACATTTATATGATTTGTAAAGATCAAATCAGTATGAGGTATCCATTGCCTTAAATATTTGTCTTTTTTTTTTTTTTTTTAGAGACAAGGTTTCGCTCTGTCATCCAGGCTGGAGTGTAGTGACCCAATCATAGCTCACTGTAACCTCAAACTCCTGGGCTCAAGTGATCCTCCTGCCTCAGCCTCCTGAGTAGCTGGGACTACAGGTGTGCACCACCATGTCCAGCTAATTAAAATTTTTTTTTGTAGAGATGGGGTCTCTCTGTGTTGCCCAGGATGGTCTTGAACTCCTGGCCTCAAGTGATCCTCCCACCTCAGCCTCCCAAAGTGCTGGGATTATAGGTGTGAGCAACTGTACATGCCCTATTTGCCTATTATAAAAATCAGATTATTTGTATTTTTGTTATTGAATTCTTTGAGCTCCTTATACATTCTGGTTATTAATCCCTTGTCAGATGGATAGTTTGTAAATATTTTCTCCCATTCCACAGGTTGTCTGTTCAATCTGTTGATTATTTCTTTTACCGTGCAGAAACTTTGTAGTTTAATTAAGCCCCATTTGTCTATTTTTGTTTTTGTTGCCTGAGCTTTGAGATCTTAGTCATGAATTCTTTGCTAGACCAATGTCTAGGTGGGGCACAGCCCAGGGTTAAACTCTCAAAATGGTGCCAGCTGTGGGCTTCTGCTCTTAGTTTCCAGTTGCATGGAATATCTTTTTCTACCCCATCACTTTCAGTCTATGTATGTCTTTATAGGCAATGTAGGTTTCTTATGGGCAGCATGTAGTTGGATCTTGTTTCTTTTTCCATTCAACTACTCTATGCCTTTTAATTGGAGAATTAATTTACATTCAGCATTATTATTGATAAGCAAGGATTTACTACTGCCATTTCGTTGCTTGTTTTCTGGTTGTTTTGTAACTTCTCTCTTCCTTTCTTATTGTCTTCCTTTGTAGTTAAGTTATTTTCTCTGGTAGCAAGTTTTAATTTGTTGCTTTTTTTTTTAAGGGAATTTATTATATGTTTTTGCATTGCGGTTACCTTGAGGCTTACAAAAAAAAACATCTTATAGATATAGCAAGTTATTTTAAAGAGATGACAACTTATTTTAGGTCACAAAGAAAAGAATAGAAACAAAGGAAAAATGAAAAAAAAAAAAAACCTCTACACTTTAATCCCATGCCCCCACATTTTGATTCTATGTTGTCTCAATTTACGTATTTTTATATTGCCTATCTCTTAACAGGTTGCCGTAGTTATTATTGATTTTTATAGACTCATCTTTTGGACTTATACTGGAGTTATAAGTGGGTTGCACACCACAGTTACAGTATTAGAGTATTCTGGATTTGTTTGTGTACTTAATTTTACCAGTGGGTTTTATACCTTAAAATGTTTTCTTTTTTCAGGTTAGTGTTTTTTCTTTTAGATTGAAGACCTCCTTTGGCATTTCTTACTAGATAAGATGGGCCCGGTACTGGTGAATTCTCTCAGCTTTTGTTTGGGAAAGACTGTATCTCACTTTCATACTTGCAGGATAGCTTTGGTGGATGCAGTATTCTTAGATGGCTGGTTGGCTGGTTTTTTTCTTTCAGCACTTTGAAAATGTCATCCCACTCCCTCCTGGCCTGTATGGTTTTCGTTGATAAGTCTGTTCCCAGACGAATTTGAGCTCCTTTATATGTTACTTGTTTCTTTTATTTTACTGCTTTTAGGATCTTCTTTGTCCTTGACCTTTGAGAGTTTGATTATTATATACCTTGGGGTAGTCTTATTTGGGTTGAATATGTTTAGTGTTGTCTGACTTTCCTATACCTGGATATTTATCTTTTTCTCAAGTTTTGGACAGTTTTTCATTATTTTTTTTTTTAATAAGCTTTCTACTCCTTGTTCTTACTCAAGTCTCTCTTGAACACCAATAATTCTTAAATTTGGTCTTTTGAGGTAATTTTCTATTTGTATATCTTTTAGGTGATCTTCATTCCTTTTTCTTTTTTCTCCTCTAACTGCGTGTATTCAAATAGTCTGCATTCAAGCTCACTTATTCTTTTTTCTGCTTGGTCCAGTCTGCTGTTGAGAGCCTCTAGTGATTTTTTCAGTTCAGTAAATGTGTTTCTCAGTTCCAAGATTTCTGTTTGATTCTGAAAAGTTATTTAAATCTCTTTGTTAAATTTCTCTTTTAAATTTCTGAATTGCTTTTATTTGTTATCCTGGAAATCACTAGTTTCCTTAAAACTGCTATTTTGAATTCTTGGTCGGAGTTCACATATCACTGTCTCAGCATCAGTCACTCATTCCTTGCTTTGTCTGTTTGGGGAGGTTATGGTTTCCTGTTTGCTGTTGTTTCTTGTGGATGTGTGTCTGTGTTTTTGCATTGAAAGTTTATTTCTTATTATTATTTATTCTAGCATTACCTGTCTGGCTTTTTATTTTTTTATTTTTTGAGACAGGGTCTCATTCTGTTGCCCAGGCTAGAGTACAGTGGTATGATCATAGCTCACTGCAACCTCAAATTCCTGGGCTCAAGGGATCCTCCCACCTCAGACTCCTGAGTAGCCAGGACTACAGGCATGTGCCACCATGCCCCGCTAATTTTTCTTATTTTTTGTAGAGATGGGGTCTTGCTATTTTGCCCAGGCTGGTCTCAAACTCCTGGCCTCAAGCAATTCTCCTGCCTCTGCCTCCCAAAGCGGTAGGATTATAGGCATGAGCCATCATGCCCAGCCTTGCTTTGTTTTTATTGGATATGTTTGCTTAGAGATTCTTTCTAATTTACCTGTGTATTTTCTTTCTTTCTTTCTTTTTTTTTCCCCCACTAGGTTGCTGCCTCCTTTTTTTGCACTAGATGGTGCCTTAAGCCCAGGTTTACCTTAGTTCTCATAAACTATCAGAGTGCTGCCTGTTCTAAATGGGGGAACTCTCAAAGACGATATCCTGGTATTATGGGAAGGCTGGCTAGGGGTTCATGCCCAGGGGACCTATGAAATGGACCTCTTAAACCATATTGCTGCTTAATAGCCACTCTCATTTGGCTTCTCCTTTGGCCGGATTACAGAGCAGAGTTTCTGGGACTGGAGATGGTAGTCCTGCCTTCCCTCTTGGTCTCTGGCTGTCTTCAGAGATATTTCTCCCAGTGCTTTCTGTGGGTTGAGGAAGGGACAAGTCTTCTGCCAGGGAACCCAAGATGGTGAGGAAGCTGGTTGTCTACCTCACTCTCACTTTTTCTAGAATAGAAATCATGAGTCAGAGGGAAGTTTTCTGCATGCTTGGTGCTGGGCATACTGGGGGGAAGAGTGTCATGCATATGGAAGTCCAATTCTCTTATTGTCTGCTTGGAGTTTTTTCAATTATTTGTGGCCCTGGGAACTGTCCCATGCTCATATTTGAGTTCTGGGATGTTGCTGGTGATAATCTTAGTGCTATATATTTGTTTCGGTTTTCTGTGAGGGAGAGTGAAGCCAGCTTGCTCCTATGCCATGATTTTAGAACCAGAAGTCAAAATGTCTTTATTCTACATTTACACTTGATGGAAAGTTTGGCTACCTATATTCTAGGTTGAAATAATATTCTTTCAGAACTTTGACAGTCTTGCTGCTTTGACTTCTACCATCTAATGTGATTGATCAGAAAAATGATGCCTTTATGAATGACCTGAATTTTTCTCTCTGGAAGGTTTCAGGATTTTCTCTTTATCCTTGGTGTTCTGGTATTTCACAACATTGAATGTAGATGTGATTATTTCTTCATTCGTTAGGCTGATCTCTTCCTTTATTAGTGGTCTTTTTCAATCTGAAGACTTATTTCCAATTCTGGGAGTTTCTCTGTTATTATTTATTTAAATTTTTTTCCCTTTCATTTTCTCTTTCTTGGATTGTCCTTTTAGTTAAATATTAGGCTCCTGGATTGGCCTTCATGTCTATTAACTTTCTTATTGAATTGTCTACTTTTTTGTGTTTTGGTTCTTCTTTCTGAAATACCTTCTTGACACCTTATCTTCTAAGTCTATGCTTGTAATGTTTTGGGTGTTTTTGTTTGTTTGTTTGTTTTGGCAGTCGAATTGTTAGTCTCCACAAATTCTTCCATTATTTAATTGTTCTTGTTTTATAAATGTAGTATCTTCTCTATATCCTTGAGGATATATATGTCTTTTTTTAATAAAGAGTTTTCTTATGTTTTCTGAATTACTATGAATTTCTCTTTAGTTCTTTTAATTCATTTATCTGTTTACTTTTGTAATTCTCATTCACATTACGGATTTTCCTTAAGAGTCTGGCAATCCTTCATAGTCCATCCACTTTTAAGAATGAGGCAATAGAAAGATTGACTTTGGACTTTGTATCCTGGGTGGGCTTCTAGGCCAACAATGCCCAGTTTAGCTGTCCTAATTCTTCCTAGATGGTTAAATAAGCTTCTTTAGAGAAAATACTTTTAAGTTTATTATTATTTTTTGACTGGAGGATAATCACTTGCCTGATGGATGTTTTGCTTACTGGTCTGAGGGAGTAGAATGGGTGCTTTTCATATATTCTATTTATAGGCTGTCTTAGTCCATTGATATAACAGAATACCACAGTCTCGATAACTTATAAAGAAAAGTTTATTTGCCCCGTGGTTCTGGAGGCTGGAAAGTCCAAGAGCATGGTGCCAGCATCTGGTGAGGGTGACCCAGTGGCAGAAGGGCAGAAGATGGAAATGGCACACGAAACCAAGATAGGAAATCTGGCTGAACTCATGCTTTTTATTAGGAACCCATTCCCAAAATAACAAACCCATTCCTATGATAACAGCATTAATCCATTCATAAGGATTATGAATGGATCATGTCTTAAAGTCCCCACCTCTTAATACTATTACAATGGCAATTAAATTTCAACATGAGTTTTGGCAGGATCATTCAAACCAAACCACAGGCTTTAAATAATAGCCCTGCTTTCAGACTCAGCTCCCATTCCTATTGTCCATCCTAACTGAATTTTTTTTTTTTTTTTTGAGACAGAGTCTCACTGTGTTGCCCGGGCTAGAGTGCCGTGGTGTCATCCTAGCTCACAGCAACCTCAAACTCCTGGGCTCAAGCGATCCTCCTGCCTCAGCCTCCCGAGTAACTGGGACTACAGGCATGCGCCACCATTCCCGGCTAATTTTTTCTATATATTTTTAGTTGTCCAATTAATCTCTTTCTATTTTTAGTAGAGACGGGATCTTGCTCTTGCTCAGGCTGGTTTCGAACTCCTGAGCTCAAACAATCTGCCCGCCTCGGCCTCCCAGAGAGCTAGGATTACAGGCGTGAGCCCCTGCGCCTGGCCCTAACTGAATTTTTAAATTCCAAGCATTTGAGGTTTTTCCAGGTAAGATTGGTGTACTCCTTCACTGCAGTCTTTTCCACTCATATTCTAAGTAGTGGTTTCATCAGTGCTTCATCAGTCATAAATCCTCCAACCTCAGTCTGTTTTCCAAAAAATTTTAAAAGTCATTTGTTTGTCCATGGCTGTCCTTCCTTTTTCTTAATGTTGTGGATTTATACCCCCCAAATAACTTTTGCTATTTTGTAAATAAGGTTTCAGGAGAGACTACTAAAAAGCATATAGCTCTCTCATCATCTTTAATAGGCACAAACTATCTCATTTAATTTTTGGAACAACCCTATACTATCCTGTTTTATAGATTTAAAAATATTAGCCTAGGGAAGTTAAATAGATTTCTCTAGACCAAATAAGCTATTTAGTGATAAATCAGGGAATAAATCCCAGGAAATCCACTCCAGAGCTTTGTGTTCTTGTTTTTTCTCTAAATTCATTACTATAAAATCCTAAGGCATTTATAAATATCCTAGGTGATAACAGAAATATTATATCCTGGACTGTTTCATTTTAAGAAACCCAGAAAATACCTGGTTAAGTGTATGTCTCCTAATTAACTATGTTTGGTAGATGATTCTAAATTGAATCAAGTTATCTTTCCTCTGGATTACCCCACTTTGCATTCCCATACTCAACATTAATTTCTATATATTATTTGATTTTTTTAGGGAACTGTTTCTGTTTAAGATAATTTTTCATGAGTTCTGGTTCACAAGGATAAAAAATGTTTTGATTGGAGAAGTGCGGTGGAAAAGAACAGAATACCATTTAGAGAAATGGACAATACCTATTTTTTGTAGAGACAGGGTCTCATTCTTGCTCAGGCTGGTCTTGAATTCCTGAGCTCAAACAATCCTCTTGCCTCGGCCTCCCAGAGGGCTAGGATTACAGGCCTGAGCCACTGGGCCTGGCCTATGGCTATCTTTATTGCAATAAGTTTTGAAATCAGAAAATGTGAAACTTATAACTTTGTTCTTCTTTTTCAAGACTGTTTTTGCTATTTGGGGTTCCTTGAGATTCACTTTGAATTTAGGATTGATCTTTCTATTTCTGCAAAAAATGCCATTGGGATTTTGATAGGATAATTCCTGGAGTATTATGTTAGGTGCAATTATTGTTTTTGTTGTCAGGTTTGAAACCAATTTGGTGACCTAAAAATCCTGTATACAGAGTTTGGGAAAAAATGCAGCAAACGTACATGTATTTAAGATGTAAGCTCCTGTAAGCTTTTTAAGCTCAACTTTATTTAAGCATAATGTATGTGCAATAAGTTGCATTTATTTAAAAGTTACAATATGGTGAGTTTTGGTAGTTATATATGCCTGTTAAACCACTAACATAATCAAGATACAGAATATTCTCATCATCACTTCCTGCCCGCAGACTTCCTCATACCTCTGTGTAGTCCATCCCTCCCTCTGATGCTGGGCCCAGGCAACCACTGATCTGCTTTTTGTGCCTATAAATTAGTTTGCATCCTCTAGAATTTTATGTAAACAGCACCATATACAGGCATACCTCATTTTATTGCATTTCACTTTATTGTGCTTCACAGATACTGCGTTTTTCTTCTTTTTTTTGAGACAGGGTCTCTCTCTGTTGCCTGGGCTAGAGTACAGTGGCGCAATCATAGCTCACTGTAATCTCAAACTCCTGGGCTCAAGCGATCCTGCTGTCTCAGTCTCCTGAGTAGCTGGGACTGCAGGCGGGCACCACCACATTTCGCTGATTTTTCTATAATTTTTCTAGAGACAGGGTCTTGCTATGTTGCTTGGGCTGGTCTCAACCTCCTGGCCTCAATCAATCCTCCTGCCTCAGCCTCCCAGAGTGCTAGGATTACAGATGTGAACCACTGTGTCTGGCAGATACTACATTTTTTATAAGTTGAATGTTTGTGGAAATCCTGTGTGGGTCTAGCAAGTCTGTCAGCACCATTTTTCCAACCGCGTGTGCTCACTTTCTGTCTCTGTGTCACATTTTGGTAATTCTCAAAATTATTTCAATTTTATTATTATAATATCTGTTATGGTGATCTGTGTCAAGGGTCTTTGATCTTACTGTTGTAATTGTTTTGGATGTCACAAACCATGCCCTTATAAAAGTGCGAACTTAATTGATGAATGTTGCATGTCTTCTGACTGCTTCATTGGCCATTTACCCATCTTTCTTCCTCTCCTTGGGCCTCCCTATTCCCTAAAACACAATAATATTGAAATTAGGCCAGTTAATAATCCTACAATGGCCTCTAAGTGTTCAAGTGAAATGAACAGCTACATGTCTTTCACTTTAAATCAAAAGTTAGAAATGGCTAAGCTTAGTGAGGAAGGCATATGGAAAGCCAAGACAGGCCAAAAGCTAGACCTCTTGCACCAAACGGTTATCCAGGTTGTACATGCAAAGGAAAAGTTCTTGAAGGAAATTTAAAGTACTACTCCGGTGAACACACAAATGATAAGAAATTTAAACAGCCTTATTGCACATACGGAGAAAGTTGTAGTGGTCTGGATAGAAGATCAAACCAGCCACAACATTTCCTTAAACCAAGGCCTAATCCAGAGCAAGGCCCTAACTTTCTTCAATTCTGTGAAGGCAGGGAGAGGTGAGGAAGCTACAGAAGAAAAGTTGGAAGCTATCAGAGGGTGGTTCATGAGGTTTAAGGAAAGAAGGCATTTCCATAACAAAAAGTACAAGGTGAAGCAGCAAGTGCTGATGTAGAAGCTGCAGCAAACTATCCAGAAGTTATAGCTAAGATCTACACTAAACAACAGGTTTTCAGTGTAGACAAAACAGCCTTACATTGGAAGTAGATGCCATTTAGGACTTAACATAGCTAGAGAGAAATCAATGCTTGGCTTCAAAGGACAGGCTGACTCTCTTGTTAGGGGATAATGCAGCTGGTAATTTAAAGTTGAAGCCAATGCTTATTTACCATTTTGAAAATCCTAGGTCCCTTAAAAATGGTGCTAAATCTACTCTGCCTATGCTCTATAAATGGAACAGCAAAGCCCATATGAGAGCACATCAGTTTATAGCATGGTTTACTGAATAATTTGAGCCCACTGTTGAAGCCTACTAGTCGGAAAAAAAAATATTCTTTTCAAAGAATCTTTGACAATGCACCTCATCACTCAAAATCTCTGATGGAGGTCAAGGAAATTAATGTTGTTTCCATGTCTGCTAACACAATATCTATTCTGCAGCCCATGGATCGAGGAGTAATTTTGACTTTCAGTTCTTAGTATTTAAAATATATTAATATTTTATAAATCAATAGCTGCCATAGATAGTGATTTCTCTGATGGATTTGGGCAAGGTAAATTGAAAACCTTCTGGAAAGTACTCACCATTCTAGATACCACTAAGAGCATTCATGATTCCTGGGAGGAGGTCAAAATATGAACATTAACAGGAGTTTGGAGGAAGTTGATTCCAACCCTCATAGAAGACTTCGAGGTGTTAAAGACTTCAGCAGAGTAGGAACTGCAGAAGTGGTGGAAACAGCAAGAGAACTAGAATTAGAAGTGGATACTGAAGATGTGACTGAATTGCTGCAGTCTCATGATAAAGCTTGAAAGGATGAGGAGGTGCTTCTTGTGGATGAGCAAAGAAAATGGTTTCTTGACATGGAATCTACTGGTGAAGGTGCTGTGAACATTATTGAAATGACAACAAAGGATTTAGAACATTACATAAACTTAGTTGATAAAGCAGTGGCAGGGTTTGAAAGGATTGGCTCCAATTTTGAAAGAATTTCTACAGTGGGTAAAATGCATTCAAATAGCATCACCTGCTAGAGAAAAAGCTTATGTGAAAGGAAGAGTCAATCGATGCAACACTTCATTGTCGTCCTATTTTAAGAAACTGCCACCCTGATCTGTCAGCTGCCGTCAATATCAGGGCAAGACCCTCCACCAGCAAAAATATTGTAACTTGCTGAAGGTTCAGATGATTATTGGCATTTGGGGGCAATAAAATATTTTTAATTAAGGTATTGCATTTTTGAAGACATAATGCTGTTGCAAACTTAGACTACAGTGTGATATGAACATAACTTTTATATGCATTGGAAAACCAAAAAAAAAAAATTTGCATGACTTACTTTATTGTGACATTTGCTTTATTGCAGTGGTCCAGAACTCAACCTGCCGTGTCTCTGAGGTATGCCTGCGATATATATTCTTTTGATTTTGGCTTCTTTCACTGAGCATGATTTTGAGGTTTAACCATATTGTGTATCCAGGCATATATCAACATTTCATTTCTTTTTGTTGTTGTGTAGTATTCCATTGTATAGATGTACCACATTTCGTTTATCCATTCACCTGTTGATGGGTAGTGGAATTATTTTCAGTTTTGCCTGGTGTCAATAAAGCTACTTTGAACATTTGTGCACAAGTTTGTGTGGGCATACACTTTCATTTCTCTTAGGTACATACTCAAGAGTAGAATGGTAGAATTATATCACAGGTATATGTTTATTTTATAAGAAACTCCCAGTTTTCCAAAGTGATAATATTGTTTTATATTACCATGAGCAATGTATAGAGTTATCTTATAACCCTTTTAAAAAAGCGTTTACATTGACAGTTCATTTTTGTTGTAGAGATATTTAAAAGTATATGTGAGTAAAGAAAATAAACCGCTTAAAATCCCACCACAAGATATGATGAGGTAACATTTTGGAGTATATTATTCTTGACTTTTTTCTATCTGTACTGTTTTAAATAAAAGTTAGTTTTTACTATATGCACTACTCTGCTTTTCCCACTTAACATGGGACTAACTTTCTATTTCAATAAATGTAGATTTAGACAGTCATTTTAAATAGCTGTATAGTATTCCATTGATCAATGCAGGGTACACTGAAACTAACCATTTGGCTGTTGTTGGACCTTTAGGTTGTTTCTATTTCTCATTTTTAAAATAATATTACAGTGGAACCTGCACCCGAATGTTTATAGCAGCACAATTCACAATTGCAAAGATGTGGAAACAACCCAAGTGTCCATCAATACATGAGTGGATTAATAAAATGTGGTATATGTATACCATGGAGTACTATGCAGCTTCAAGAAACAATGGTGATATAGCACCTCTTGTATACTCTTGGATAGAGCTGGAACACATTCTACTAAGTGAAGTATCCCAGGAATGGAAAAACAAGCACCACATGTACTCACTATCAAATTGGTATTAACTGAACAACACATAAGTGTACATATAAGAATAACATCTATTGGATGTCGAGCGGGGCGGGGGAGGGGGAAGGGGGAGGAGCGAGGGGGAGGAGGGGACGGATATATGCGCACACAAAGAGTACAGTGCGCACCATCCGAGAGACGGACACGCTTGAAACTGGGACTTGGGGGGAAGGGGGGGCAAGGGCAACATATGTAACCTAAACATCTGTACCCCTATAATAACAAACAATAAAAAAAATTAAAAAAAATAATATTACAGTGGATATTGTGGTAGAAATACAATTTTATATTTTTATAATTATTTCTTTATGAAAAATCCCAAGGAAAATTGCTAGTTAGCGCTAGAAATATAGAAATTTTAAAAGCTTTTGATACTTGTTGCCAAATTGCCATCTAGCTCTGGTTTTTTACTAGTTTTGTGACCTTGTTTATGTTACCTAACATTTTTTTTTATGTTTATTAGGTAAATACATACTGATATTTTAAACCAGTATGTAATTTTTTATATTAATAATGTATAATAGGCTGGGTGCGGTGGCTCGCGCCTGTAATCCTAGCACTCTGGGAGGCCGAGGCAGGCGAATTGTTTGAGCTCAGGAGTTCGAGACCAGCCTGAGCAAAAGCAAGACCCCATCCCTACTAAAAATAGAAAGAAATTAATCAGACAACTAAAAATATATAGAAAAAAATTAGCCGGGCATGGTGGCGCATGCCTGTAGTCCCAGCTACTTGGGAGGCTGAGGCAGGAGGATGGCTTGAGCCCAGGAGTTTGAGGTTGCTGTGAGCTAGGCTGACGCCACGGCACTCTAGCCTGGGCAAAAGAGTGAGACTCTGTCTCAAAAAAAAAAAAAAAAAATGTATAATATACTTGAACCACTTACAGTAGTATTAGCTATAGGAGTAAAAACAATTATATCTGATTTCTTTTAGCTCTGTTTTGTTCAAGGTACCTCTGATGTAGCTTAACCAGATTCTCTTTGGCATAGGGATAGTATAACAGATCATTTCAGAAGTCTCTGTTAGTGGTGTACTCTAAGAGGTGGAGGGTGGAGGGATTAGTGCCCTCTGATAAGGGCAACAAGGGATGCATTGTCTGTAGATGATTTAAAAGTACATACTAAAAGTCGTTGCTTTTTATTATAACCATATGCTGGCAATTCTGAATGGGCTCGGTAATAAAATGTTCTTCTTTAATGAGGCAAACAATTCCCGTTTCTCCATCCCTCTTGATATGTCACTGCTGTCTGTTTAATAGTCTATCCAAAATATTTCCCAAACAGTAATGCAATGTCTATTGCTACCTCCTTTGATTATCCCATTTGAGTGAAATTTCTTATAGCATCTAATCCTTCAGGCCCACTGAACCACTGTTTCATTAAAATGATAGCCTCTGACTCTTACCTAACATTTTTAAGCATCAGTTTCCTCATCCATAAAATGGAAATAATGTTAAGAATATATTGTTTTAAAATACTTAGCACATTGTCTCACACATTAAGTACCCAGTGGTAGCTATTATTACTTTAAAAAAAGATTCTTGCCTGGTGGTTCACACCTGTAATCCTAGCACTTTGGCAGGCTGAGGCAGGAGGATTGCTTGGGGCCAGTAGTTCAAGACCAGCCTGAGCAAGAGCGAGACCTCATCTCTACAAAAAAATAGAAAAATTAGTCAGGATGGTGGCACATACCTGTAGTCCCAGCTACTTGGGAAGCTGAGGCAGGAGGATCCCCGGAGCCCAGGAGTTTGAGGTTGAAGTGAGCTCTGATGATGCTGCTGCACTCTAGCCTGGGTGACAGAGCAAGAACCTGTCTCCATTAGAAAAAAAAAAAAAGATTCTTATAGTAATACTCTCACCTAGAGTATTTAAGAGTTTATGGCTTCTAAATCTCTCAAATACATACACAAGGTACTGTCATTTAAAAAAAATCTTTGCCAATCTGATCGTTTGTATTTCTTCTTTTGAGTTATCTGTAACCATTCCTTGATTATGGTTTTACATATTTCTCAAATGTTGGGATGAACAGTAGGATGCCAAGTTTTTGGAACTGTCTCTAATAATTATGAGTGAAAGGCAGATCCTTATCCCATAAATAAATTCGATAAGTTTGATACCTCCGTTTATATTAATATATTTGTGAACTCATGCTGTTGGTATTCATTGCAGTTTTGAGACTCGTGGCAACAGATCCATGATGCATTTAGGATCCAATATAAATCAACTTTAAGTATGTATTTGATGTTATTACTTTTCCATGATGGCCTGGCTCTTTATGTCAATTTTATTGGACCTCAATGCTAATAAAATGAAACAGAGTTCCCTAAGCCCAAATTTATTTAATCTTTTTTTTTTTTCTTTTTGTGGAAAAGAACTCATGGACTAAGATATGTTTGTTAGTTTACATTTCTAGGACATAAAGATCAGCAGACTGTTCTTGGGAAGTTTACCTTATGAACACCACTAAATGTTATAAAGGTATTTATTCAAGAGGTTTTAAAATTTTTTACATTTAACTCTGAGTAGAGGTAAGGGAAATAGGGGTTGAAGGTGGAAGGGGAAGGGAAAGGAAGTCTATCAAGTGTTTCTGTTTTCTCATTGTTCATTTCAAAATAATATTTAATTTTCTGTATTATTTCTCAACTGTTAATTTAGGGAATTTAAACTTTTTTAAAATAGATATGTTTTTCATTTATTTAACTTTTTGTTGTTCATTTCTAATTTTATTGCACTAGGTTAGAGAAAGTAGCCTGTGGCCTAATAAAGTGGACATTTTTGTGAATACTACAGATCTATTGATAACAGATTCTATATATAACTACAGGATTAAGCTTGTGATGGTGTTATGGAAATTCTCCATATTCATACTTTAAAATTGTGGTTTGTCTGTTAATTTCTGACATGGATTGTTAAAAGTCTTCAATTATGATTGAGAGTTATTTTCCCTTGTTAGTTTTGCTTAATATATTTTAAAGTTACGTTTTTATGTAAAAAAGATTTAAGATATTTTTTCTTGGTAGATTATGTTTTCAAAGTATTATACATTGCCCTTTTTTGTTATATTTAATTTTTTTTTGCTTTGAGTTCATTTTGTCTGATATTAATGCTGCTATATCTGCTTTCTTTTTGAAAGTATTTTAATTTTTAATCCTTTTAAAAAGACTTTTGAAATAATTTTAGACTTACAGATAAATTGTAAAATGAGTACAAAGAATTCCCATGTACTCTTTATCACATTCTTCAAATGATAGCATTTTTGCATTGATTTATCATTTTGTGTGTGTATGCATGTCTGTGTATACACACATTTTTCCCTTAAACTTTGAAGGGCAAGTTGTGGACATGTAGCACTTTTACCCTAAATAATTCTGTGTTTATTTCTTAAAAACAAGGGCAGAAATTACAATTATAATCCAAAAATTAATATTAATACAAAACCATTATCTAATCTACAGATTTACTAGAGTTTTGCCAGTGTTTCCACTAATGTCCTTTAGCAAAAGAAAATGAACTTTTTTCTGGTTAAAGATCCAATCTAAGGTCATATGCTGCATTTAGTTGTCATTTTCATTTCCTTTCTTCAAACTTTTTGCCTGATTTTGTTTAAGGTACATCTCTATGTAGAATATAGCTGGATTAATTTTTTTAACTCACCTTAAAATTCTTTGAATTTTATTAAAAGAATTTAACCCATTCATATTATTGTTGTTACTAATTGATTTGGACTTTCCCTTGTCATAGCATGTATATTTTCTATTTATTTAATGCTTATTGCTTATCTCTTTTTGTCTCTTACTGGGTTGATGTGTTTTCTTTCTTCAAAATTTTTTTTCTTTTAGTGACTTGAAGGTAGAACATTCCGTTTCTATTTTTATACTACTTACTCTTAAGTCTTTAACATACATAGTTAAATTTTTATTTTTTTCTTGAAATCTAGGGTTAATAATTATCGACATTTCCCCCTTAATAAGATAATAATGTCGGCAAGTTTATCTTTTGTTTCCCACCCTTCTTGCTATCTCCTATGTTGAATTCCCATGGGATTTTCAGTTCCAGATTGTAACAACAAAAAAAGTATAAATCAGCAACTTTATACTTTTTAATACTTTACTGGTTTCTTGCTCATTGTATATGTATGTATGGATTTGTATATCCATCTCTATTTTTTTCCCGCAAATCTGAGTCTTCAGCAAAAAGTCATTTGTCCTTTTGAGACAGAGTCTTGCTCTGTTGCCCAGGTTAGAGTGCAGTGGTGTCATAATAGCTCACTGCAGCCTCAAACTCCTGGGCTTAGGCGATCCTCCTGCCCCTCAGCTTTACAAGTAGCTGGGACTATAGGTGTGTGCCACCACGCCTGGCTAATTTTTTAAAAATTTTTTAGAGATGGGGTCTTGCTGTGTTTCCCAGACTGGTCTCAGACTCCTGGGCTCAAGCAGTCCTCCCACCTCGTTCTCCCAAGGTGCTGAGATTACAGTCGTGAGCCACCACACCTGACCTCATTTCTATATTTTTATTTAGCTTACATCTCTGAGTAATTCATCTTGAAATAATCTGATACTAGCTTTCCAAGTACTTGAATATGTGAAAATAGTTTTTATTTCCCTCTTATATTGAATGCTAATTTTGTTGGATATATAATTCTAGATTTTAAATTTTCTCTGAGAATTCTATTGTCTTCTAGCATCTATTAATAAATTGCTAATAGACTGACTTCAATCTGAGTCTTGCTCTTTTGTAGACAAAATATTTTCCCCTCTTTCCTTGGTGTTAATAAAATTTCACCATGATGAGTTTGGGTATGGGTCTTTAAAAAATCATCCTGTTTTGCACTTGCAATTTGAATTTGAAGACTCAATATCTTTCCCCTGCTGTAGGAAAAAATCCAAGCCACCATGAACTTCCTCTTATCGGGAATATCATAATAGTCTCCTCAATCCTACATCTCTCAATCTCTTTATGTCCTTCTCAAATTCATTCTCCACAAAACAGCTAAAGTGCCTTTTACAAACCTTTTTATTATGGAAAATTTCAAACACATGCAAAAGTAGAGAGAATGGTATAATAAACCCCCATGAACCCATCATCCACCTTCAACAATTGTAAACTCAAAAACAATCTTGTTTCAGCTCTACTTTCTGTCATTACCCCTCCAGTTATTGTGAGGCAAACCCCAGATATCATTTCATCTGTAAATATTTCTCTAAAAGACATTCTTTTAAAAAACATAAGTACAATGCTATTGATATACTTAAAAATAATATAATCAAATATCCAGCTAGTGGTCAGATTTTCCTGGTCATGTCATAATGTTTTTTTTATGTATTCAAATAGGATCTAGATAAGACCCACACATTACAATTAGTTAGTATGTTCCTTTGTTCTCATTTAATCTATAGGACCAGCCTCTCGCCTTTCCCTCCTCCCCATTTTTCTTGCAATTTATTTGTTGAAGAAACCAGATTATCTATTATGCAGAGTGTCTCACAGACTAGGTTTTGTAATTAATGATAATTGTCCAGATCTATAGTTTAATTAGAGGTTGCAAAATGATGATACTCCAATTCTCTAATTCCTCTTTGTTTACTAGCTGGAATACTTCTATAATAAAAATTACTCATTAACTATTTGGTTACCCTGAGATATAGGTGGTATAGGAAAGACAGGATAAATGCTTGATTTTTTTCCCTTTTATTTTTCTATCAGTTTCAAACTAACAAATTAGTTCCCTAATGTGAGTTAGCTCCCTAGCATCCTTCAAAAGTAACCAATAAGTTGTTTTTTATTTTAAATTATTTTTTGTTATCACTATAAACTTATAGATTTGAAATATCCACTGTTGTTATCCTTATTGAAACTCAAATTGTTCCATCTTTGGCCAGAATTATCCTCTCCAGGTTGGTTCCTGAGTACTTTTGATATGACCCTAGTATTCTTTGATAGTTTTCTTGCTTTCTGCAATAGTGTAACAAGATATTCTAGCCTCATCTTGAACATTTACTGCCCTAGGCCTGGAATCAATCATTACTATCAGGAGCCCTTAGTCTTTCAGTGGAAAATCATATTTAGAAACCATAATCTAGGCACTAGGGACGTTCATTGCTATAGAATTTGTTACTTTTGTAGGTGTTTTCAGGGTAAGGCCAGGATATTTTAATACCTTTTAACTTTTTTGAAGATAAAATATGCCATGAGACTATACTGATATTTTCAATTTAAATTCAGGACATGGGCTTTTAATTAATCTCATGGATATTACTTGTGTATGTATTTTTTCCCATGCCCGAAATCCCACTTCCCACTGGCACCACACCAACATAATAATTCATTTGCTTTATTCCACAGCATACACACAATAGTCTCTGTGCAACAATGCTAACACCAACAACAACAAAATTCTGGCTGAGAATGATTTTCAGATTTTTAATTTTTTTCAGTTCTGTTTTCTATAGAGTATATTATACTAATGATGTACAGAGTATTATGTTTTAAAACACTTGAAAACATTCTTTTTTGTGTGATCATGCCACAAATTCAATATACATTTATTTTATTTTGCTTTTAATTTTTAGAGATTTATTTTTTAATTAAATTTTACTTTATAATAATGAAATGTGTTTACATAATTTCAAGGTCAAATTAATAAAACAAGACATACTTTAAAAGTCTAGTTTCTAAATCTTTCCTCTCCATCACCCTGTTCTCTCCCTCCTTGTATAGTAACCATTTAAAAAAATTTATTCTCCCATTAAAATATATGTATTATACAACCAAGTTTCAAAGTAATATGTACACTGACATAATATGTATATATGTGTGTATATATATATGAATGATTTCTAGGTTCATTCATCTATTGGTTAAACAGTAGCATATACACACATACAGTGGTCTAAAAGTGCCAAATCCGATCATATTATGAGAACTGTTCAGCAAATTTTCATTGTTCTTAGGATAAAAAAAAAAATCTTCAAATACTTTCCATGACCTGGCATCTGTTTTCTTAACCGCTTGTTTTGAAACCAAGCAACTCTTTTACCTTCTGTACTGCAGCCACATTGGGCTTCTTCCTTGAACATACTCTGTTCTTTCATGTGTTAGGGTAATTTTACATGCTGTTCTCTGCCTGGAAGATTTTCTCCTCTTCCATTCCCCTTTCAATTTTAGATAATTGTTACTTATTCTTCAGATTTAAACTGAAATAACTTCCTCAGAGAAACTGACCTTGCCTTTTCAGATTAGGTTGGGTCCTCACCATTATGTATTCTCTCTCTTCTTTTTTTCTTTATTCATAGGCACTTGTCCTGTGGTATGTATTCTCTTAATACTCCATACTTTTTGTGTTATTTCTTATAACTGTAATTATAAATTATAATTTTTTATAAATTATAATATTTTAATGGAAAATTTCAAACTTAGAAAAAAGCAGAGAGAATATAGTACAATCCTTGCATTTCTGTCACACAGTTTTAACAATTATCAACTCAAAGTCAGTCTTATTGGAACTATATACCATACCCTGATTATTTGAAAGGAAATCCTAAACTTTATATAATTCAATCATTCATACGTTGGTATCATAATTATAATTTAACAATTAATTGTGAACTCTATTGATCAATGACTATCTCTATTGTCACAATATGAATTCCATGGGCTCAGGGATTTGATGTCTTGTTCACTGTTGCATTCCCAGGACAGTGGGGATGGCGCTCCTTCCCCATGGTGGTGTTGTGGGAGTGAAATGAGCATGCCAATGCTCAGAGTATGGTAGTGACTCTTTGAAGGTGTGTGAGTGTGTGTGTGTGTGTGTGTGTACATTTGGGTATTGCGTGAAGAGAGGAGAGAGAGAACCTTCATTCAGATATATATTTTCTGTGTGCTAATTAAAACTGTTCATTTACATTCTGCATACTCGGTATTTATTTAGTGGTACCCATGTGCAAGGTGCCAGATAAGGACTCTGTTCCTTTTAGTGACATCTCCTGAGGGGGTGAGGACAGAGGGTGTTTAATAATTAATGTTGATCAACTAATTGGTTTCCATGTGTGATGACAAAAGTGTCCAATATCCAGTATAAGTCAAAATACTAGAAAACCATTCATCTGAGTTATTAATATTTTAATTTAGATCGATAGGGAAAAATAAGCCCTTTGGGGGTTTATTTATATCTTTAGTGAGTGTTTTTCCTTCTCACAATTTACTTTCCTTGAGAAATGAACATTTATAAAATGTTCAGTGCTGTGAATATAGTAAGTGTTAGAGGTATGTTGAATGAATGCATGAAATGTTACTAGATTACTAGAGAAAACAGGAGTATGCATTTAGTGTATTCAGAGTTCAGTGAGGCATTTGACATATTCTCCCATAGAATTGATATGTTAACAATAGGGGTTAGAATTAAGAACAATTAGGTGGATTCATTTCTTATTGACTGATTATATCAAACAGATTAATGAGGTTGTGGTTTTCAGTACAGTTGTGTTTCAGAGGGCTCTCCCTATGTTCTGTTCTTGTACCACAAATTTTTTTTTACCAATGACTTGGATGACTAGAGAGAGGAGGATGTTCTTTTCAAATATGAGAGAAATAAGAAATATACTGGGGCTGGGTGCGGTGGCTCACGCCTGTAATCCTAGCACTCTGGGAGGCTGAGGTGGGCGGATCGTTTGAACTCAGGAGTTCGAGACCAGCCTGAGCAAGAGCGAGACCCCGTCTCTACTAAAAATAGAAAGAAATTGGCTGGACAACTAAAAATATCTAGAAAAAAATTAGCCGGGCATGGTGGTGCATGCCTGTAGTCCCAGCTACTTAGGAGGCTGAGGCAGAGGGATTGCCTGAACCCAGGAGTTTGAGGTTGCTGTGAGCGAGGCTGATGCCACGTCACTCTAGCCTGGGCAACAGAGTAAGACTCTGTCTCTGAATAAATAAATAAATAATATACTGGATGGCAGAATCAGAATCCCAAAATGAATTTGACGGCCTAGTGTGACAGAAACCAGTAAGATAAATTTAATAGTAATAACCCAAAAGCCTTATATTTAGGTCCAAAAAATACAGTTGTAGAAGTTTATGATGGAGGAAATGTGGCTTAGCAGCAGCATGTATTAAAAATACCTAGTGTTTACAATGTCATGCATGTAGTGTAGCCACTGTGAAATCTGATGGTAGTCAGATTTTGTAAGTAGAAGGCAGCATCTAGAAGGAGTGAAGTAGTCACCACACTTTTCTCTTGTTAATCAGATGGCACCAGGTATGTGGTGTTATGTTACAAGCAGAAAAGACCTGATGCCGTATTAAGGAGGAAGTGGTTGAAGGACTGAGTGAAGATACTTAATCTGTGGAAGCTAGGCTTGACCAGTTTAAAAAATTAAAAAAATTAATGATCAATACTTAAAAATTGTGAGACATCGCAATTCTCTTGATAAATGGGAGGATCTGGCAACTGTGGGCTTAAACTGCATGGAGACAACTATCTGGAGCTGGTTCACTGTTTTCTTTAGATAGGGCTCTCTTTCTCTAATTCACCTGAGTTCCCACCACTCCCTGCCGTCTAACACCTTGCTGCCTTCATTCATGGTTATCGTTCTTGGCCTTGTAGCCATTTGCATTTGCAATCCCTGGATAGGCTAGTTGTGTAAGGCCTGTCATGGAAGAACTTGGGCCACTGAGGTTAAGGTCATGGGAGTGGATTTTGGCACAAGGTAAGGAAGTCTTATCAATCAGGACAGTTCAAATGCAGAATGGGCTGCCTCGAGTTTTGTTTTGTTTTGTTTTGTTTTTGAAATTTCATAAAGTCACAGCCCACTTCTTCCCCTCCTCCACTTCCATTATTCTTTCTCTTCCTTCCCCTTCCCTTCTGCTATGGACTGAATTGTGTCCCTTCAAAATACATATATTTACCCCCAATATTTGGAGGTAGGGTTTTTAGGAAGTAATTAGGATTAAATGAAGTCTTAAGGGTAGGGGTACTAATCTGATAGCATTGGTGGCTTTATGACAAGAGACATACATTCCCTTGCCATGTGAGGACATGGCAAGAAAGCAGCCATCTGCAAGCCAGGAAGAGAACCCTCACCAGGAACTGGTCCTACTGGCACCCTTAGGTCAGACTTCCAGACACCAGAACTCTGTGAGAAAATAAATTCCTGTTGTTTAAGCCACCCAGTCTATGGTATTTTGTGTGGCAGCCGAAGCAGACTATGACCCCTTCCTTTCCCATTCCTCTTCTCTTCTCCTCTTTTTCCTCCCTCTTTCTCTCTCTCTTTCCCTTCCTCCCTCCTTTCTCTGCTTACCTTTTTCTTTTCCTCCTTCTCCTTCTTCTTCCCTTAAAACAATCATGCCTATAAGGAAATAGAGTTCTTGATTGTCTTATAAATACATATTTCTTAGAATTTTTGCACACTTTTCTTCATATGGCTGTTCCTTGTGTGCTTATCTGGATGGACACGGCCCTGAACTGCAACAAAGCATAAGATTCTCATCTGAGGGTGCACATAAAAATTGTCTGTAAAAAATATAGATAACAGTTCCCTCCAACCCCATCCCAGGAGATTCTAATTCACTAAATCTCTAGAATGGAGCTTGGGCATCTATAGATTTAATAAGCCCCAAGGGAGATTTGGAATCATCTGGGAACCACTGCCACAGGGATTATATTTATGTCTGTACAGTACTCAGATCACTGGTTTCCTCATTTATTTAGCAGTCACTGGATGTGTCTATACGGAGAACCCCAAACAAAGTTTGAAACAAAATGCTGGAAAGGAAGATACCATCTTGCCTCTTGTGGAACCTAGTTAATAAATTCTAGTTAATAAAACAAGTAGAAGACAAAAAGTATTCTGAGAAAGTGAGACCACTTTGGAGTTGGGTTGGTTCAGGAAGGCTTCCAAAGGAGAGCAGTCTCAAATGAAGCTTGAAAGAAGGATAGTGTTTGGGTGAGTAGGGGAAAGGAGGAGAGGATATTTATAGCAGGGGAATAACATAAGGTAAGGAACAGGCACAGGCAAAAATTGAGCCCAACTTATTCAGGAGACATTGAGGAGAGTTGCCTGCCCTCTCTTAACGAAGAGGAGGGTTCACTGGGAAATTGGGTAGATGACGGAAGTTGCGTGATGAAGATTGCTGTGTGCCAGGTGAGAAGTTTGCACTTGGAGTCAGAGAGATCTGGGCTTGAATCCTGCCTCTACTACTTGCTACTGTGATTTTAGACAGATTGTTTATCTTCCCTGAGCCTGTTTTCTTCTGTAAAATGGGGTTTATACTCATTATCCACGTGGGATGCTGGGGATTCAATGAGACAGCAGTGCCTGGCAGAATAGTTCTTAGCACATGGAGTTATGGCCATATTGATCCAGGATGCTGAAGATAACTACTGAGGGTCCTGGAGCAGAGGGGTCACAGGCAGGTGGTAATATGTTGTGAAGGTGAACACAAATGGAGCAAACAGGAAGGACAGACTTATTCACTTTGATGAGAAGATAATCCACACTGGATTTCTGGCATTGTAAGGGTGGTGTGATAATTCCAGCCTTCTCACTTCTATTGGGTGTTGTGCTGACATGGCTGGGACCGCTTACAGCTGCGGTATCACCCATGCTCAGCAAATAAATGCTCTTGCTACTCGTGCATTCGTTGTTTAAAATCCCCAAAGGACAAGCAAGAGGCAAGTTGGAGGCTCATCATAATAGATCCCATTTGCTGAGCATTGTGCTAGGTACTTTATATATATTATGCATGTTTATGAAAATGAAAGAAAACTAAGAAATTTTCAGATTAATTAAAATATGCAGTTATATTTTTTCTAACATTTGTTTTTATTAAATAAGGAACAGATTAAGAACATTTGTAGTATTTCCACCTCGGTTCAGGCCGCTGCTCTCGGGGCTGCGGCTGAGCCAGGTGGAAAAAAAAATTTTGTAAATGTACATGTAAGGTTTAAACCATGATGATAAAACAAATTCAAGTTTTCCCAACCACAGTCTAAGAGCTAGGACAGTCTCTGTATTTTAGAATCCACTAGAATGTTCCTTCCCAATTCTACTTTCCTTTTTCAGAAGGAACCATTATCCTGAGTTTTATGTTAACATTTCCTTGATTTCCTCTTTAATTTTACCAGTCTATATGTATTCTTAAATAAGATATCGTTTAGTGTTGCATGTTTTTGAACTTTATATAAATGGAATCATATCATATATATCTATTTCTTGCTTTTTTTCCCCCTTCAACATTATATTCCTGAGATTCATCCGTGCGTAGCTATAGTCTATTTGTTTCACTGCATAATATTTCATTATAGGAAAAGACAATATCTTATGCATCCATGTCTCCAAGGACAAAATACTGGATTGTTTCCAGTATTTTGCTTTTACAAATGTTGTTGTTATACATATTTTTGCACAAGTCTTGGTGCACACATGGAATAATATTTTGAGGGTGTATGCTTAGGTATCAGTTAAGATTAGATTCTCTCTATTACTCCTTGCCCGCAGCAGCTATGACTTCTGACACATCCAGGGTTATAGGGGTAAGCGGTAAGAAAGGTCTTAACTGACTATTATTCCCTGGGCTTTGAAGCTGTTTAAGGATACTTCTGTCTGAACTTAGTAGTGATCAGACTTCCTTGGGGCAATAGTGGTTTCTTCAAAGACACATTGCTAGGGATCTCCACCTGCAGATCCCTTAACAGGGTGGATGAACTCCTCTGGCTGGTCACTTATGAGTACCTTAATAACCCCTGGATATTTGTCCATATATCTTTAGCATATTTCTCCTGAGGTCTTCACACTACTCCAGATGGCCCTCATTAGCAAGATCCAAGATTGTCGCACTTCTGCTTGTCCTCCTGCTACATCTCCCCTGACTTCCTTTAGCCTCATGATGAGAGAATGTCAAATGATTGACAGAAAATGGAAGATGAGCATTTTCAAAAGTTTTAAGACGATTTGAATTCACTCCAGTTATTACTTTTAATTATCTCATACATTGTTATTGGGGGCAATATCTATTAAAACTAAAAATGCACATGTCCTTTAACCTAACAATTTCACTTTGTGCTGCAGATATATCCACACAAGTTTGCAGACTATTCGTTGAAACATTGCTTGTAAGGCAAAGACTAGGAAGAACTTAAATGTCTACCAAGAGGGAATGTATCCAGGCAAGGTTATATTATGCAGTCGTTAAAAACGAATAAAATATATTTCATAAGGAATAAACTCCAAAATACATTGTTAAGTGAAGAAAAGTAATTTGGGGAACAGTGTGTGTAGCATGCTACCATTTAAGCATGCTAGAATTTTCAAAGGGCATTGCCGTGGTTTGAATATTTGTCTCCCCCAAAACTCATGTTGAAATGTAATCCCCAATGTGGCTGTATTGAGAAGTAGGGCCCTTAAGAGGTAATGGGGTCATGAAGGCTTTGCACTCATGAATGGATTATTCATGGGTTAATGGATCAATAGGTTATCATGGGAGTGGTACTGGAGGGTTTATAAGAGCAGGAAGAGAGACCTGAACTAGCATGCTCAGCCCCCTCGCTATGCACTTCCTCGGGACTCTACAGAGTCCCCACCAGCAAGAAGGCCCTCACCAGATAAGGCCCCCCCACCTTGGATTTCTCAGCCTATGTAACTGCAGGAACTAAATTTCTTTTCTTTATAAATTACCCTGTTTCAGGCATTGTGTTATAAGCAACAGAAAATGGACTAATGCCTCAATACATACTTGCAAATATATAGAATATTTTTGGGTAGGTGTGTAACAAACTGATAACTGATAAAATTGATAACACTGCTTTTGAGGAAGGCAATTAGAAGGATGGTGGTCAGGGAGGGGGAAAACGTACCTTTTACTGTATATGATATGCTACTTTTTCTGAGATAGGGTCTCTGTCACCCAGGCAATAGTGCAGCGTCAAGATCGTAGCTCACTGTAATGTGGAACTCCTGGGCTCAGGCAGATCCTCTCACCTCAGCCTCCCGACTAGCTGAGACTACAGGTGTGTGCCACCCCACCTGGCTAAGTTTTTGAATAGAGATGGGGTTCTTGCTATGTTGTTTAGGCTGGTCTCAAACTCCTGGCCTCAAGTGATCCTTCTGCCTCAGCCTTCCACAGAGCTGGGATTACAGATGTGAGCCACTGTGCCCAGCCCAATTTTGTATTTTTTGAGTTATTCTTTTCACCATGTGCATTACTTTTGAAAAAGATTGATTAGTTTGAAAAACAATTTTTTAAACAAAAGAAAATAAATTTTATTTGAATATTAGACCTCTATGATTAATATTTGGCTACTGTAACATTGAACACTGCAACCTTGTTAATACTTTTTTCACAATAACTGGGAGAATAGTATTTACAACGTAATAAATAGATATGTGCAAAAAAAGGAAATTGACTATATTTTGAGCATACTGAGTTTGAGGTGTCAGTAGGAAACAGGCAGATGTCTAACAGGCAGTTGGAAAGGCGGACTGATGCTAGTCAGGACTGAAGATTGGTACAAAAGATTGAGTAAAGTTTTCAAAGAAGAGAGTGTAGAGAGGAGAAATAGGCTATGGACATAACCGAAGGGAGCAGTTACATTTAAGGCCAGAAGGAAAAAGAGAGTCAGAGAATGAGAGGCAGATGTGAGAGCGAGCAGCTTTATAAACATTACAGGAGAAGATAACGTGCAGAAATAAGAGCTGGTGGTGATGGTTTGCTGCAGTTTGAGGATAGTGAAAACTGAGAAAAATCTGCTGGATTTGATCGTTCCGTTGTTGTCAAACGAGTGCTTTCTGCACATGATTAGATGGTGAGGAAATAGAGGTGGTGAAAAAGGAACGTGATAGTGAAAAGGAAGGAGGGACAGGCATGTAGTTCAAGGTAGCCTGGTGAGTGGAAGTGGTGTCTGCATGTGTGTGTGTTAAGACAGGTGCACTTCAGACCATTTATACATTGGCAGAAAGAAGTCACAGAAGAGAGGATGAAGAAGTAACAAAGTGTGGTCAGGTTGTGGGGATTATTGATGGAGAAATGGATGAGAATAAGCACCACAGAGGGGGCTATCACCTTGAAATAGAGGGAGGTCACCTTTTTCTCTGTGACAGTAGTGAAGGAATGGAGGATGGGGAAGAAACAGGAAGTGATGTTAATGTACAAGCACCTCCACATTTCGAAGAAAGGAATGAATGAGATCATCTGCAGAGAATAAGGAGATAGGAATAGAAGGGGACTTTACATTTATAGAACAGTCTTGTGAATTTTATAATTAGGAAAGAAATGGAAAGGGTATTTTCTTAATTTAGCAAGGCAGGTAGTTTGCAGCAACATGACATAATAAAAAGAACATTAACTTTGGAGCCAGAAAGACCTGAGTTTGAGTTCTGGCCTTATTCCTTAACAAGTTACCAAACTGATCTTTCCAATTTCATCACAGTAAAACAGGGAAAAAATACTTCATCAAGCTGTTTTGCGGAGTCGATGATAGGACATGTTAGTTAATCTTATTTTCAACAAACATTTATTAATCTCCTATCACGTGCTGGATATTACATTAGGTCTTTATCCTCAAGGAATTTAAAGTCTAGGAGGGAATACACTTCCTCATTTTCTCCTGAGACAAAGAAGCAACTTTTGCAGAATTATTAAAGGACTCGATGACTACATTTCTGTTTATGTGCTTTTAGAGCTAGGTAAGATTCCTCCTGCAGGTCTTTTTCTAGTCCACTTGGATTAGGCACTAATGCAGGGGGGCCACTTCCCTAACAGAACAGTGAGCTGCTCTTCTGACGCCTTGCCCTTTGGCCAGTGGGGTTGGCAAAGCCCTTCGCAGCTGCCATTTATGAGGCATGAGTGGCCTTGGGCTGCTGACCAATGGTGACTCAGCCCGTCTTATTCTTATCTTTGCAATGAGCTTGATGTGTATTTTTTGGTCTTTTTTATTGTTGCTATGGTTGTTGGTAGCAGCGAAACATAGTTGTTTAGCTTTTAAATAGCTACCCAGAGGAAAATGACCTCAGGCTGAGAACCTGAGAACAATTGACCACAATCATGAACAGTAATGAAATTCATCCATTTATAATCTCCATTATTTTTAGGGAGAATAGGTAAAGACATGAGTCCTTGATTAGGGAGATTGGAATTAATTGTAATGATTGGACTTGGAGCATGAGTGTAGAGAAAGATTAAATTCGAAAAGAAATGCTTTCGCAAAAAGATTATAAATTAAAGCTTTAATTTGTGTACTCTAGTTGCTTAAGTGATTGTAACATCATTTAAGGATTTAACAACAGTGAAATCGTTCCAGGGTCATCAGTGATTTGCGATGAATATCAGCATGTCCAGATCAGAATTGGGTTAATTGAAGCTCATCATCAATGAAAGGACAAAACATTCTGACCAATACCAGGATTGTATAATAGACATCTTTCCCTTCTTCAGTCCTTTTTCAATGCAGCTGAGCATTTATAATTTTTTTTTTTTTTTTTTTGGGACATGGTCTTGTTCTGTTGCCCTGGGTAGAGTGCAGTGGCATCATCATAGCTCACTGCAAGCTCCAACTCCTGGGCTCAAGTGATCCTCCTGCCTCAGCCTTGCAAGTAGCTGGGACTACAGGTGTGTGCCACGACACCCGGCTAATTTTTCTATTTTTAGTAGAGACGGGGTCTCACTCTTGCTCAGGCTGGTCTCAAACTCCTGAGCTCAAGTGATCCTCCCAACTCAGCCTCCCAGAGTGCTTAAGGATTTATAATCATGTGGTGGATCAATAAGGATTAGGTTGGCACCATTTCTAGGACTACATAAATACCAACTTGTCAAAGTTGACAATAGGAAGTTCATAGATGGTTCTTTTTCATATATGTGACCTCTCAGTTTTCCCAGGCAGGTCAATCTGTTTCCCACAGGTCTGATCTATTGCCTTGATTGTCAGCCTTGCATGAGAATTATTGGTGTGTTCACAGGCGTCAATAGAATGTTCCAGCTGACCTTTTTATTAGGCCTTTGAGGAAAGATGACAAAAAAGAAAAAAAAAGAAAAAAGAAAAAACCAAATCAACCAAAAAACAATCAGCAGGTACCAAAATAGCTTCAGTGATTAACAATGATTTTCTTTAGGAACTTTGTGATTTTGTTAAAATAGAAGCAGACCAGAGATTAACTTGCTTTGAGCGAGATAATGCATGAAGCATTCTCACTCAGCATAGAGCCTGGCACAGGGTCAGTGCTCAACAAAGGCAAGATTTTATTATCGTTATTTTTGTTATTTAGAATGAATGTCACCCATTTCCCCCTCCCTCTCCCTTTTTGGTCCTCATGGCCATCTGTCCTTTTACTCTGAACCCCAGTGGTATAAAGAAACCACATTCATTCTCGTTCTGAGAATAGGCTGCCCTGATGTTGAAGGACAGTCAGCATCCTTGGAAACCCCATTACAGATCCTGGGTAGTTTTGCTGGGTCAGCACAGCCTCGTAAACTGGCAGCGGGCTGGAAGATTGAGGTTATGATCAGCATTGGCCTACACTGGGGAATTGCTATGCACAGCCAAAAATCTTCCTTGGCAGCAAAGTGTGGAGAGCAGCCCTGGGCCCTGCTCCACAGCATTCCTTTAAATGATGTACTGTACGTGTAAGCCAGAACTTAGATGCTCGTATTAAACAGAGTCAGTTTTTGGATAGTCAAAGGCATTGTGTCAACAAAGGATCATTATTCAGGCCAAGCTGGAGTTGCTACATTTATGGTTCTGTTCAACCCAACTTGTAGACAGGAGGATTTGGAACATCTATAGGTTCTAAACCAATTCTTGTTTCAATGCAGATGGCTCTTTGTTCTAAATAATATCCTTTATATTCTTGTGCCTCAGACTGGCATTTCTAACTGTCCAATGGACATTTCTACTTGGATTTCCAATTATCAACATCTGTTCCCAACTTCCCTATTTTCTATCTGTGTTATCATTGTTATTGAGAGGTAGTGGTTAAAAGTGAGGGCTTTGGAGGCTGACTGCTGGGTTTTAAATCCCTGCTGTGCTACGTCCTAGGTGTGCAGATTTGGGTAAGTTATTCGACTTCTTGGTGCCTTCATTACCTCATCTATATAACAGGGATAATAATAACACATCCCTTATCAAATTGTAAGCATTGCATTGAATTGCTTAGACCAATGCCTGGCATGTAGTCAGTGCTTGTATCAGTTTGGTTGTGTTAGGTTACAAGTAACAGAACACCAGTTAACAGTAGCTTAGGCAATACATACATTTATTAATTATCTTTATAACTAGAATTCTGAAGGTGGACAGTTCCAGGTTTGGAGCAGCAGGTCAGTGGTGCCACCAAAGACCTCATTTCTTTCTATCTTTCCCCTCTGCCATCTTCAGCATGTTGGCTTTTCACCTTCCTAGTTATCCCATTATGGTCACCAGGCTGCTGCCGCCCCAGGCATCATATCCACATCAAGGCAAGAAGAAGGTGGAAGGGCAGGGCCAGTATCAGCTGTCTCTTTCATCAGGAATGTGAAAACTTTCCCAGAAGCCTCCCAAAGGACTTCTCCCTACACCTTACTGTCAGGAATAAGTCACATGTCCACCCTTGTCTGTGAAAGAGGTCAAGAAAGTGACCATCTATTATAGTTTTCCAGCCTCTGTAGTGGGAGGTGAGCAAGAAAGTAGAGGGTTGGGTGTGATTGTTGAGGTAGCCAGGCCACAGCGACTGCCACAGTGATTGATATCTGTGAGCTGTTACAGCTGTTATTAGTTTCTAAAGTTAGACATGTTGAAGTTATTTTCACCCCCTAGTTCTCTAACGGTCACCAAGTATAAGGGAAAATTCATTTGTATAGGCAATAGGTTTCTTAGGCCAAACTAAGATGACTGCTGGAGTGTTTTTTCCAGCCTGACCCTCTGGCAAGCCGGCCTTCTGGGGAGGCATGAGTCAGCACACTTATGTAACCAAAGTGTTATCTCCTATGTGAACCCATGTGATCACGCTTTCCCACGGCATGTTGCCACCATTGCTCTGGGCCGCATATAAGCACTCGCCATATTCTCGATGAGCCACTGCATCCCCCCAACAATAAAGAGTGTGTCTCATCTGCCCACTACCACCCGCCTCTTCTTCCAGTTTCCGAAGCCAGACCTGGTGCTCTCGCTAGCCACAAAGCCCCCCTCCCCACACCAAGTTCAGTGATTCCTCCTTGTCAGTGTTTTCCATGCCTACCCCTTCCTTTCCCTTCATACTATTCCTAATGGTTCTGGTGTGATTATCTCACGCACGGAAAAACGCAGCAGCCTTTGTTCTGTCCCCCCATGTCCAGTTTCCCACGCTCTACTCCCTCTCGCACTCTGCTAGATTAATCTTCACCAAACTTCTCTATCATGCCAATTTCTTGCCCCAAATCCCTCAGTCCTATTCTATTGTCTACAGTAGTGATTTTTTTTCTTTTTTTTACAGTCATGATTCTTAAACTTTGGTGTACATAAGAATCACCTGATATACCTGGGAAGCTTGTTAAAAATCAGATGTCTCTTGACAAGCAGATGCTGAGGTTAGAAAATAATATATTCTCAGGGCACTCATAGTATAATGGGCATGACAATTAAGATAATTATAATCAAGGGTATTGTCATTTATTTTCTATGCCACTCATTTGGCACATTAAATATATTGCTTTACATAAGATGCATTATTATAAGGTCTAATCCATTATTAGTTATCTTTTAATGCATATACAAGTCTTATTTCCTTCAGTAGATCAGACATTTCTTGAAAGCAGAGATTTTGTAATATCACGCTACAGCTCTCATTAGTGCTAAAATATTCAACAAAAAAATTACTGAATCAATCAGTGGTATTCATACAAAATATTCAGTGGGTGCTTAATAAATGTACAGATCCAGTAAAAAAAATTAGAAAACCTCAGAGACACAAGACTGGGTAAAAAAAAAAAAAATACCTGTATGTATTAGATTAGAAGTGACAGAGTAGTTCTTAGTTGAGAAATGGCTGCAGTCTAATGATGTAGATCTTGCATGAATAAAATGGAAAGATATAATGTAGATCTGCCATAAATACAAAGCTTCAAGGGACAAAAGGACATCAGTAATCATAATTCTATCAGTAATAGGATTAGTTTTGTTACTGTGAAAGATATCACCCCTTAAATAATGTTCTTTTCAAGGCACTCATGATGCCCACAGGAGGTAATGATGGTTTTGGTAGCAAAATGCATTGTGAATAAAATATAAGAGAAAAAAATAATTGTTCATTTGTTCATTCAATCAACAATTAATAAATATCTGCTCTGTGCCAGGGTCTTCAATGATGAATAAGACTCAGTCTCTCAGGGAACTTGGTATCTAGTATGAAAAAGTGTATAAACAAGTCCAACAAGTGATTTCAGGTGTGACCTGACATCGCAGAGGACAGCGTGGTAGTGAGGGCAGGAGAGGAATAAGAAGGCAGGGCCTCTTCTGTCTGGGAGTGTGAAGACAGCCTTCCCCAAAGAGTTATTTTCTCTCTCACCTTCTGCTGTATTCCCTTTGGCTTCTCTTAGAATATTGCTAGAGTTATTATTTTTCTCATGTTTGGTCTCACTTTCTCATTAACCGCTAAATTGCAAAGTTAAACATCCAAGGAGTTGATAACATCTTTCTTTGTACTAATTAAATGGGAAATAATTTCGGAAATCATCAAATCCAACCCAGCCCAACGAAGAAAATGGTCACCTGTTCTCTCTCTCTCTCTTTCTACCCACCTCTTATTCCCTGCCCCCCTGAATATGAGAAACCCTGCATCCCCTGAATATGAGAAACCAAGAACGATCAGCCATCCTAGTGTACCCAGGAGTGAGGGGTGTCCTAGGATGCAGGACTTTCAGTGCTAAGGTCAGGACAGTCCCAGACAAACAGGGATGAGCTGATCACCCTAGGGTATAGTAGAAATATTCAGAATTAAGGAGCCTGGGTTAATCTAGGTTAAATTCCTGACTGGGAAAATCCTTTAATGCTGATGGTGTCTTTATATTTATTTATTTATTTATTTTTTTGAGACAGAGTCTTACTCTGTTGCCTGGGCTAGAGTGCCATGGCTTCAGCCTAGCTCACAGTAACCTCAAACTCCTTGGCTCAAGCAATCCTTCTGCCTCAGCCTCCCGAGTACCTGGGACTACAGGCATGCACCACCATGCCCGGATAATTTTTTTCTATATATTTTTAGTTGTGCAGCTAATTTCTTTCTATGTTTTTAGTAGAGACGGGGTCTTGCTCTTGCTCAGGCTGGTCTCGAACTCCTGAGCTCAAACAATCCTCTTGCCTAGGTCTCCCAGAGTGCTAGGATTACAGGCGTGAGCCACCGTGCCCAGCCTGATGGCTGCTTTATACCACCACAATATAAGTGCGTCCCTGGAAGCCAAGTTTACGAAGATTCAGAGCAATTATCCCACCACAGGCTACCGAGTTTGACTTGTCCACAGGTTAGGTTAAGTCAACACAAGCGTATATTTTCATTAAATATTTGATATAACTTCCTTGGAATTTCTCATTATCACAGATTGTCATGGTCTAGTAATAAAATTACATTAGACAAAAATAGAAAGAATATATTTAACAACTTTTAGATCAATTTCCTGATTTCTATTGGCTCCAGGAGGCTGGTTCCAGTTGTCAGAGAGCTGAGTATGATTCCTAGCTTTGCTACTTGCTAGCTGTTTGACCTTGGGTAAGGGCTTTATTTTTCTCATCCAAAACATGTGAGAATGCTAAGGTTTATTGTAATGATTGAACAGAAAAATATGAGTATTTTATGTCAAATAGAGACTATTTTGTTAAGAAATAATCTATGAAATAGAGACTATTTTTATTCAAAACTTGTTAGATGAGGAAACTGAACCGTGGAGAGGTGAAGTACCTTGGTCGTGATCACACAACTAGTAAAGCATAGAGCCAGGACTGAACCCCCTCGGTGGTCCAGTCTCCTGGTCCCTGCCCTTAATTGCTTCTCTCTATATACTGCCTCCTGGCACCGGGGACCTATGACCTAGGGAGTTGACAGGACCTCAGAGGGGAGTGGATGCATCTGCAAGACTGTATTCTGGATGCCCAGGCCCCCAGAACCTCGTGTTCTAGCCTAGCATGGCAGCTGCCTGTCTTTGAGCAGCTGGGCCTGGAGATTATAAATAATGACCACAATGGACTGAAGGTGAGGACTATTCATGTTCTTTTGGAATTCGCAAGTCTCCATGATTTTTAAGGAAAGGAGTTTAGGATTGGTTGAGATTGAATTTTTCAGTACGGGGTTCACATTTACATTGAATCAAAGAAAATAAGGAAATTGATTTTTTTTTACACTTGAGTTTGTCATTGTGACATCATTTCTACCACACATAGAAAAAGAGCCTGAAGGATATACACAATAGGTTTTTACAATTTTTTCTCTTTTCTTTTTTCTTTGGAGGAGATTGTAGATTCCATCAGAGGAGACGAAGGGGAGCTCACACTTTGTAACTTTGTACACTTACTTATTTTTTGCTTTGGTTATAATGGGCTCTTATGGGCAGTATGGTATCCTCCCCCAAATTCATATGAGGTACCCCAGTACCTCAGAATATGACTGTATTTGGGGAAAAGCCCTTTAAAGAGGGAATTAAGGTAAAAATGAGGCCATGTGGGTGGGCCCTAATCCGATATGACTATTGTCCTTATAAGAAGAGATGAGGACTCAGACACAACAGAGAGAAGACCATGGGAAGACACAGGGAGAAGGGGGCCACCTACAAGACAAGGATAGAAGCCTTAGAAGAAATCAACCCTGCCAATGCCTTGCTCTTGGACTTCTAGCCTCCAGAATTGTGAGAAAATAAATTTCTATTGCTTAAGCCACCCAGTCTGTAGTACTTTGTTATGGCAGCCCTAGCAAACTAACAAATGGGCATTGTTATATTAGTCCGTTTTCTGCTGCTTATAACAGAATACCTGAAACTGGGTAATTTATAAAGAAAACAAACTTATTTCTTACAGTTGTGGAGGCTTAGAAGGCCCAGGTTGAGTGGCCACATCTAGTGAGGGCCTTCTTGCTGGTGGGGACTCTGCCGAGCCCCGAGGCAGTGCAGGGCATCACACCTCTCGGGGTCTGAGTATGCTGACATGCTAGCTCAGCTCTCTCTTCCTCTTCTTGTAAAGCCACTAGTTCCACTCCCATGATAGCCCATTAAGTCATAAATGATTAATCCATTCACCTCCCAAAGGGCCCACCTCTCAATACTGCTACATTGGGGATTAAATTTCAACACGAGTTTTGGAGGGGATAAATGTGCAAACCATAGCAATCGTCTTAGGTTGTGCTTTCACAGATATGTATGGGGATTTATGCACAAGTAGTTTATTCGGGAGGTGATCCCAGGAAGTCCTGAATAGCAGAGGGGAAGAGAGAGGGAGATGAAGGAAATTAATCCAGAGCAGGTCACTGCTGGGGGCAACTGGAGCTGAGTCCCAGTGTGGGCCTCTGAAGACTGTGTAGAACACACCTTAGGTTGTCCCACCCAAGGGACAATTTACCCTCCATGTTCCATTTATCATGGGGGAAACAGGGGTTGGCCAAATGCCTGGCACTCGAGCCTGCCCTGCACAGTGGTGAGCTCATTTCTGCCATCAGAGAAGGCCCTGGGGGAGGGGGAGGGGAGCTTGCAATAAGCAGCTGCAGGTGTGCACAAGCAACAGTCTGTGTGTTTTATTTGATTTTGCAATCAAAACCAATAAAGATTTAAGAAACAGGAACATGATTGTATTACTGGGAACAATTTTATTTAACTTTAACATTATAACAAAATGATTGCCAGGTTCAGATTCTGGAACTTGGCCTAGAAATAAAAGTTGCCTTCTCTAGGCAGGGTGTGAGATGCGATATAAGCCATATGCTTTCTATGCCCTGGTGGCATCATGTATCACGCCCTCAGCACTAGCCTCAGGACCATTCCTAAATTCCTAGGGTCTTGGGCTTTGTTAGTGCTAAAGACCTCTGAGGTTCCTTTAAATCAGTGATACGTTGATTAAAATACGAAATGAGACTCTCCCTTTCCTGCTTAAGCTGGCTAAGAGCAAATAACAAAATTTGTTTTCCTTGTGTGAAAACAGAACTCTCAGTTTTCTGGAACATCTAAAGATGAGTTCCTGATCCAGTAGCTTCCTACCCTTTCTATTGCTAAATGATAGAGTAATTATTCAATACCTTCCTCCGTGAGGACTAAAATAGATGTTAAAAACTTTAGACAAATTAAATTTAACAGAGTTTAATTGAGCAAAGTACAATTCATGAATGGGGCAGCCTCCTGAACCAGAATAGGTTTAGAGAGACTCTGGTGTTGCCACATAGTAAGAGAGAATTTACGGACAGAAAAAGGAAAGCAATGGATAGAAAAAGGAAGTGAGGTACAGAAACAGCCGGATTGGTTACAGCTTGGCACTTGAACACAGTTGAATAGTTGCCTGCCTGTGATTGGCTGAAATTCGGTGACTGGTACAAGAGTTGGTTGCAGTCTGTTTACATATCCAGTTAGGTTACAGTTCACTGTGGATGAACAAACCTTTGGGCCAAACTTAAAATATGTAAGGAGGCAGCTTATGGCTAAACTTAATTTAACATAGATAATGCAGGTGAAGTTCCCAGCAAAGGGCCTGGCTACTAACTGCAAGCACGGAAGCAAATTGATAATACTGGTAATTTGTATATTTAGTTCATGTAATTGGAAATCTCCATATTTTTATTAAAAAATAAATTTTGCCCCCAGATATTGTTTCACTTCTATGTAGGCCAGGCTTGGGACTGTGGATCTTTTCTCTTTCTGATTTAAGTGTCTCCAGGTTGAATATTGGGAGGTTTTTAGTTAAAATAAAATATCTTAGGAAAGGTGGGGGCTGGCCCTGGAGGAATAGAGGGGAGGAAAGGGGATGGAACACGGATGTAAAGTTCCCTGTCCAGCCCCTGTAGCACTGCAAAGTTATGGGAGTGGAACATGAGATGTCTGAGCCAGGCCCCAGGTGTCTCCTTGCCTCTCCTCCCTCTCATCTTGGGGCTGTGCAAGCTGTTTAGCAGAAGTTCACAGAGCTTCTAGCCTTCTTTGAAAGAGATATAGCGTGGGCCAAAGAGAATCTGAGGAAAGCTAAGAGATGTCATCTCTTCTACATATTTGGTGTAAACAGGGAAGAAAAGATCCCTACAGAGCTTGTCACAGTCAGCTGTAAACAAGTATCTTTATCCATAGTGGCATGAACATCTTCTACTGTAAGTAGGTGTGGGGTATTCAGTTGTTCGAAGGGTCAACTGTGGAAGATATCCAAGACTTGGGTCAGTGAAGTGGGCACATATTCCTAATAACAAAACAGCTCACGTAATGGAAATTAAGATTTCAAATTTGTCAATGGTAATACTTATGTTCCTCTGCATCTTGGAGAGAAAAAGTAAACTATCATAATAGGAAGTGCAAAACAGGAACTCATTTTACAGAATTCTTTAGGCAATATCGTACTGGGCTCAACATGATTATATTTTAAAATTGTATACCTGAAAGAATATTAAGTAGGTCTGTGAGTAGAAGTAGTTTGACAGAAGTGTGAGAAGGAGCAGATTTCAGTGGAGGATGGCAGAAGAGTTGGAGAAATGGATTGACCTGTTTATCCCGCCAATGAAAAGGGAGGAGGGATAATTGTGACATTCTTCTGCGGTATGAAAAGAGAAATTGGTAATAGATTTTCGCCTAGTCTACCTAGGTCAGCATCAAAGGGATTTACACTAAATTCCCAGAAGGATGATGTGTGGATGAAGACAGTAGAACAATAGAATATGAGAGAGGTACCCCTTTTTGGCAGAGTTTTAAAGAATGAAGTAATGGGAGGCCTTGTTTCCTAGATTAGATAGTTTTCTTTTAGCTCTGTGATGTTACAGAAGTTGTGGATGTTCTTAGTTTAACTTGTGTTAGTCCCATGTTCAGAAGAAGACAGCTTTAACCTCTATTGCCTACTACATGATCAAAGAATAATTTAGCATTTTCCCCTTTCAAAGTGAAATATGAGCTTTCATAAAAATCCCTCCTCATAGTTCTAAAAGCATTTTGATGTGCTTTTATATTTTAATAATTTTTAATATATTAATTTTGATTATAAATGTTCCCACACACATGCCCACTGGTGGTAATATTCTATATTTACCTTCTCATTTGTACATTTTTTGGGGAGTAATACATTTTGATAACTCATTAGGATACATGGAAAATTCTCATTTTAAAGTAGAATAGTTTTAAGCAACATTAAAGTTTAATTAGAACTCGTCACTGCATTTCATTATGAGGTTATTCTGTAATTACTCAGCAGGTCCTGGTGTTTACTAATGCAGAAGTGACAGCACATACTACTACTAAATTATTGCCGCATCGTTGAAAAAGACAATTGGAAAATGGGGAACAAACAAAGGCATTATTTAAAGAGCCTCAAGAGAAAACAGTTTCAGAACATAATCCTTATTTTCTTTTAACCACCTTTTTCCATGCCCATCCAGGGCAACATATAACATGCAGACTTTCCCTACTATAGTTTAAGTAGCCTACATAATGGCTCCAGCTGCAATTTTCACATTTTGCATGAAACCCTTTTCTTTCACGAGGAGGCGTGAAGTGGAGCCTGTTAGACATAGTTCTAAATTGCTCAGATACATTATATGTGGGGAGAAAAGAAACCTTCAAATAACTGCCAGAAACTGAGGTTTCTAAGAAGCTTTATGCTTTTTAAATAATCATACTTTATTCCTTTTTAATTAGGATACAGGGATTATATTATGGCCATAGAACATAACGGTATTAGAAAACTCCATCAAATGTACCCTGACCCTCTATAATGTGGCAGGGATGTGCAGGTTGTAATTTTCATATACAAGCACATTGAAATTCTTTTTTCCTTTTAAAATTTTCCTTTATGCTGACCTCATAATCTTGCTGTTAATTTGATTCTCTGACCCCTTTCCTAATTATTCCCAATACTGCTTCTGTACACTCAAAGTGAATTGAAGCAACTATTTTGATAATTTGGGTGAAAATTAGTTTTGACTAAGACATTCAGATAACAGATGCGATTGTGTCTGTGTGCATGTGCATGTGTGTGTAGTTGGTGTTGGTAGGTGTTGCAGTGAGGGGATGAGGTAACATCTATGGAACGGACTACCTTAATAAATCACCTGAACTCTCCTTTTCATATGCCTTTTTGCACTAGAGTGATGACAGCTGACATTCTTGCCTTGTTCTTGACCTTACGAAGGAAGCATTCAGGCTTTCACCTTTAAGTATAATGTCAGCTGTAGGTATTTTGGAGGTGCCTGTATTAGTTTGCTAAGGCTGCCATAACAAAGGACCACACAGTAGGTGGCTTAAATAACAGAAATTTATTTCTCACAGTTCTGGAACCTAGAAGTTCAAGATCAAGGTGTAGAAAGTTTTGTTTTTCTCTGAGCCCTTTCCTTGGCTTGTAGACAGCCTCCTTCCATTGTGTCCTCATATGGTCTTTCCTCTATGTGGGATTATTCCTGTGCCTCTCTGTTTGTCCAAATTTCCTCTTCTTACGGGGACATGAGTCAGATTGGATTAGGGCCTACCCTAAGAGTCTCATTTTAACTTAATCATCTCTTTAAAGGTCCTGTCTCCAAATACAGTCACATTCTGAGGTACCGGGAATAAGGGCCTCATATAAATGTTGGAGGGATGGGGGGAACACATTTCAGTCCATTAACTGTATCTTTTATCAGGTTAAGGAAGTTTCATCCTATTTCAGTTTGCTGAGAATTTTGATCATGAGTGAATGTGAATTTTGTCAAGGTGAGATAGGGAACCAGCAGGTTTCAGTCATAAGACCGAAACCAAGGTCTGTGATAAAATAGGAGGTGGTAGAGAAGCCGACCAAAACCAGCTAGAACCAAGATGGTGATGAAAACGACCTCAGGTTACCCTCACTGCTCATGCTTATAATGTATTAGTATACTAAAGGAAACCAGCTCCGTGACAGTTTACAAATGCCATGGCAACTCCTGTAAGTTACCCTACATGGTTCAAAAAGAGAAGGAACCCTGAATTCTGGGAACTGCCCACCCCTTTCCCAGAAATTGTATAAATTATCCTTCCTCTGCTTAACATAAAATTAAATAGAAGTTGTAAGATAAGACCCCAGAAACTCACAAGGTGCTATTCTCTGTTGCTCTGAGAGAGAGCATCTGCCCTGTCTATAGGGCAGCCTCCTTTTTTTAAATTTTCTTACTTTAATAAACTTGCTTTTGCTTTACTCTGTCAACTCACTCTTGACTTGTTTCCTGTGTGAAACAAGAATGCACTTGGCCTTCAGGCCAGACCCCAGTTTTGGGGCCCATTTTCCTGTATCAAAGTGATATTTTTACATAAATTGATAGGATCATGTGGTTTTTCTTCTTTATACTGTCATAACGATGGATTACATCGATTGATTTTTACATATTGAACCAGTATATTATTATTTTTATATATTGCTGGATTCAATTTGCTAATATTTTGTTGAGTATTTTTGCAAAAATATTCATAGTGTGTGTTATTTTCACATAATGTCTTTGTCTGGTTTTAGTATCAGAGTAATGCTGGCTTCACTAAATAAGTTGAGAAGTATTCCCTTCTCTTCTGTTTTCTGGGAAAAATTGTGTAGAATTTGTGTTATTACTTCTTTAATTGTTTTGGTAGAATTCATCAGCGAAATACTCTAAGCCTGGAGATTTCTTTTTTTTTTTTTTGAGACAGAGTCTCACTCTCTTGCCTGGGCTAGAGTGCCGTGGCGTCAGCCTAGCTCACAGGAACCTCAAACTCCTGGGCTCAAGTGATCCTCCTGCCTCAGCCTCCCAGGTAGCTGGGACTACAGGCACGCACCACCCTGCTCAGCTAATTTTTTCTATTTTTAGTTGTTTGGCTAATTTCTTTCTATTTACAGCAGAGATGGGGTCTCGCTCTTGCTCAGGCTGGTCTTGAACTCCTGAGCTCGGGCAACCCTCCCGCCTCACCTCGGCCTCCCGGAGTGCTAGGATTACAGGCGTGAGCCACCATGTCCAGCCTGGAGATTTCTTTATCAGATGATTTTCATCTACTAATTCAATTTCTTTACTGGTTATTTGTTTTACTTTGAGTGAGTTTGGTAGTTTATGGTTTTTGCAGAAGTGCTCCATTTTATCTAAGTTATCGAATTTATGTGTGTAGAGTTGTTTGTAGCATCCTCTTGTTATTTTTTTAATTTATACAGTCTGTAGTAATATCCCCTTTTTCATTCCTGGTATTGGTAATTTATGATTTTTCTGTTTTTTCCTTTGTCAGTATTGTTGGAGGTTTATCCATTTTATTGATCTTTGTTAGACTTGCTAGAGATTTAATTTTGATATTTCAAAAGAACTACCTCTTTGTTTTGTTGATTTTCTCTATTTTTCTATTTTCAATCTCACCAATTACTGCTTTTAAAAAAAAAATTGTTTTGGAGAGGATCAATTTTCCTTTTTTTTGAGACAGAGTCTTGCTCTGTTACCCTAGGTAGAGTGCAGTGGCATCATCGTAGCTCACAGCAACCTCAAACTCCTGGGCTGAAAGGATCCTTTTGTTTCAGCTTCTCCAGTAGATGGGACTACAGGCCAGCACCATGACACCTGGCTAATTTCTCTATTTTTAGTAGAGTCGTGGTCTCGCTCTTGCTCTCAGTCTGGTCTCAAACTCCTGAGCTCAAGCAATCCTCCCACCTTGGCCTCCCAGAGTGCTGGGATTACAGGTGTGAGCCACCGCACCTGGCCCAATTGCTGCTTTTAACTTTATTATCCCCTTCTTTTTGTTTGCATTGGATTTTGTTCTGGGTAGAAACTTATTAATAGATTACTAATTTGAGACCTTCTTTTCTTTTTATTTATTTATTTTTATTTTATTTTATTTTATTTTTTTGAGACCTTCTTTTCTAATACAAGCATTTAGTGCTTTAAATTTCCCTCTATGCACTGCTTTAATTTCATCCCCCGATTTTTGACTCATTGTATTTTTATTTTTATTAAGTTGAAAATATTTTCTAATTTTTCTTGATAATTTCTCTTTGACCCATGGATTATTTAGTTGTTGTTTAATTTCTAAGCATTTGCAGATTTTCCTGTCATCTTTCTGTTATTGATTTCTAGCTTAATTCCATTGTAATCAGAACATAATTTGCATGATTTAATTTTTGTAAATTCATTAAAGTTTGTTTTATGACCCAGGGTATACTATGTCTTGGTGAATGTTTCATAAGTATTTGAAAGGAATGTGCAATCTGTTGGTAAATAGAATATTCTATAAATGACATTAGCTTTAGTTGGCCGATGGTGTTCAGTTCTATATCCTTGCTAATTTTCTGTCCACTAGTTCTATTGATTAATCAGAAAGCAGTATAGTTTCCAACTATAATTGTGGATGTGTCTATTTTTCCTTTCAGTTCATTCAGTTTTTACTTCATGAAGCTTTGGTGTTAGGTGAATACACATTTGGATTGTTGTGTGTTCTTGGTGAATTAGACCCTTTTATCATTATGTAATGTCTTTCTTTATCCCTGGTAATTTTCTTTGCCTTTAAGTTTACTTTGTCTGTTATTAGTAAAGCCATGCCAGCTTTCTTTTAATTATTGTTTGCGTGATATATTCTTTCCATTATTTTACTTTAACCTAATTATATCATTATGTTTAAGGTGAATTTCTTGTAGGCAACATGTAATCTCATGTTTTTATTTATTTATAAATCCATTTTTATACATTCTGATCTCTGTCTTTTAATTGGTGTATTTGGAACATTTATATTTAATTTAATGTTTACATTTAATTATTGATATATTGGGTTTGGGCCTATCATTTTGTTTTATCATTACCATTTTATTTATCCTATTTTATTATGTGTTCTGGTTTTCCCCTCTGATTTTTATTCCTGTGTTTCTCTTTCAGCTTCCCTTTTTTGGGTTATTTGAACAAATTTTAGTATTCTATTTAACTTATCCATTATGTCTTTGACTATGGTTATTTGTATTTCTTTTTAATAGTTGCTCTAGGGATGATAATACTACACAAAACTTGTCTCCCTCCTTAAGCAGCAGGATTGCTTGAGGTCAGGAGTTCGAGAGCAGCCTGAGCAAGAGCGAGATCCCCTTTCTACAAAAAATCAGAAAAATTAGCTTGTGTCGTGGTGCATGCCTGTAGTCCTAGTTACTTAGGAGGCTGAGGCAGGATATCGCTTAAGCCCAGGAGTTTGAGTTTGCAGTTGGCTATGATGATGCCACTGCACTCTAGCTGGGGTGACAGAGCAAGGCTCTGTCCCCCCCCGCCACAAAATTAGGAAGTTGGCTAAATGCTTTATGGGGAACCCATCCTTTCCTTCCCACAGCCTTTGCCAGCTTCGATGGCCCCATGACACTTCTTCATGCAGAAGGATTCCTGTACCCCTTTATTCCTGGGATGGAAAAATCAGGTCCAATCATGTGTCCACTATGTTTAGAGTGCCATTTTGGGAGGATTATTGTGTCTATTCAGCAGGAAATTGTGCTGAGTTCCATTAGCGATGTTTGTTATGGCCTGGGTAAAGGTCAGTGGCAGCAGACAGGCTGTTGTGTTCTTTGCCAACGCTCCCCCTCTTCTTATATCAAAATCTTACTTCAAAAAGACCTGCTATTGTCAGGTACCATTTTCATATAAATTTAAGATAATTTGCTTCCCTTACCTCACATTCTTTCTGCTATCATTCTGCTCTCTAATTGTGGCTTAAAGGCTCCGTCATCTATTAGGGGAATTTCCAGAACCAGTGAGCAGATGTAGGAAGCTTTTGGGGAGAGGAAATTAGTGGGTGCAGGTAGGCAGGCTTTCCTTGAGTCCTGTTATGATTCCCTATACACCTACTAAGGCCAATCATGTCCATCTGCATGTAATAACATGGCAGCTGTCCCCAGTCAGAAGAGGGGATGGACAGGTTCAAAGAGCAGGCCAGGCAAATAACATGATGCCAGCCATTAGCTGGAGTTTCTTAGCAGGGTCAGTTGCTGTTCTTCCTCTCCTCCAAAAGGCATTCCAGAGAAAAAGACCCACTACTTGCAAGTATAACCCAAGGAGCACTTGGCCTCCATGCAGGCAGGGAAATAGCATCTGACTGGGAAGAGCCTAATGGACCTAGATATATGTGAGCTAGGTTGTAAGAGTGATTAGGGCTGTGCACTTTGGAATACACCCACTTGGCTTTGAATCCTGCATTTACAACTTACTCGTGGTGAGACCGAAGGTAACTTGTCACTTCTTTGTGCCTCAGTTTCCTCATCTGCAAAATAGGCTAATGATGTTTACCCACTTTCCTCTCTGGGTAATTGTGGAAGCTAACTGACATAATCTGAGCAAGAAAATGCCTGGCACATGCTGCAGGGACTCAGCAAATGATAGTTCTTTATTATGCTTAGATCGTATTGTGGGTGTCAGACAATCACGGCTCACCTTGGCTCTTCTGTCTAGTGTGTTGAAAACAGGGGTGAAATCATGGGAGGTCTTGTGGAATTGAAAGTCTTGACCTTTCTTGGATGGGTAAAGGAGCCATCATGTTTTTCATGTTGAAAATAAATCAGTCTCTCAAGGCACATGTTAACAGAGCAAATAATGATGTACTTTTTTAAAGCAACTGCCATGGAATTCAGAACAACTTTTAATTGTGAGTCTCTTTCTTAAAAACAAGAAGTTCACATAAGCAAATGCTAATATTTCAAGAAAATTCTAGGAGGGACTTCAAGTGACACATGTAAATGCTGTTCAATTTGCATTCAAATAGGCATTCTAAATATCTCCTTTTAAATAGGCTTTATTTCTCTCTTGTAAAACTAAAAATCGATTTCTTCTTTTTAGCCAAATGGGTGCCTACTAAGGTTCATGGTTAAGAGATGTGGCACAGCTGTTCTTTTATTTCTCCTACTCAGGGTGGAAATAGCCTTAGCAGAGCAAGGCAGCAACGAACAATAGAAATAATATTTTTGAAAAATGTGCTTCTGCAAAGGATTGATCAGTGGTTTAACAAAGATTGACATCAGCATGACATTCTCTCCATCAGTGTGCAAGGCCGCCCAGAAAAATCTCCCCTATTTACAAGCACAATCTTTCATCTCTGATTTCTCCTGGAGACCACAGTGACCCTCTTAAAATGCACTGCAGGGGTGAGTTTGTTTTGTTTTTTTTTTTGTTTTGTTTCGTTTACTTTCCTCCCTCTACGTTAGCATAAGAGAGTTCTCTGAATCAAGCCTCCAGTCATGGAGTTTTGGGAGGTGGAATTATCCGGAATTTATTACCACAGTCACTGTTGAGCACGTGTATCACAGTATGGAGCTCGAAGGTTATTGAGGTTCCTTATTCAAGTCTAACTCTAGGTCTGCTAATGGTCTGTGGCAGGAGATACTAGGGGCTCTCCCCAATCCACATTCTCTTCATTCTGGGCTAGACTATATTTCCCTGACCCTCTTCTAATTAGATTTGTTCATATGTCTGAGTTTTGTTCAGAACTGGTATGTGCTACTTCCGGCTTTGTTGATATAAACCTCACACGTGTACCTTGTTTTTTTTCCTCCTGGCTGGTTGGAATGAAGTGACACCCAGGGCAGTCTTGGAAGCCACATGTTGCAGATGGCAGTGCCTCCTCCAGCTTAGGTTCCCTGAATGACCTGTTCACTTGCTCAGTACTGTTTCATGAGCAAGAAATAAACTTCTATTGAGTTTGATCGCCATTAGACATTCGGATTTTTTTTTTTTTTTTTTTTTTTTGGCTATAGCAGTTAGCCTATCCTAACTAATACAATCCCCCTTGTAATAATATTTGGTATACTTTCAGGCACAATCTGTACATTTTAACAGGGCTATAAGTTCTGTGGATGCAGGACCAGTACTCCTTTAAGCATCTGGTATAACTCTTAATCCTCATATGTCCCCTTCTCTGGGAATCTGAGGTCTAGGTTATTGTCCAGTGATGCTAAAGTAGTTTTTACTAAAAATGTCTGCCCCAGATCCCTTTGAGGGCCTTTCTCTTCCTGAGAACAGTCACAATATATTCAACCATTCATTCATTTGACCTTTTGATGAATAAATCATCCATTCATTTGGTTGTCTGTTCTCAAAAATGTTCCAAACACAAAAGACAGTTTACAAGATGAATAAAATACAACAAAATGGCCTATGAAAACCAGGAACGAAATAAGGAAGGAAAACAAGAGCCAAATCAACACAGTGGAGCCGGGACTGTAGCTCGCATACATAAGGGTTTATCTCCTTTACCCCTGCCCTCTCTGATGTTTTGCTATTGAAGCTGCCCCTAGCTGCCTCACACCTCCTTCTTTATTACTCTTCTGTGGGACCCTTGGTGGCTTCTCATCCCTTTAAACTCCATTTAGGCACTTGGACAATTTGGTGTGGGAAACCTTAACGTGGGAAGTCATTTTTCTTGTCACCCATGAGGCTGAGTATTTTTTTATGTATTGTACTTATTTGCCATTTACATTTATTCTTTTGTGAGTTTTTCATGCTAATCTGTTACTGATGTTTCTTTTTTAAATTTTTTCTATTGGGTTTCTTTTTTTTATTGATATATAGGTGTTCTTTGTATGTGAACAGTATTAATCCCATTTTTAATTTATGTTGCAAATATTTTTCCCAGTCTGCCTATGTCCTTTGAAAAATATGTATGCAAATTGTTACTTTGTATTTCCTAAAAAATTTTAACACATAATTTTTATTTGTACAAGTAATACTTTATATGTTCCTATAAAAATTCAAAGGGTATAGATCATTTAAAGAAAATATTCCCTTTTTAACCTTTTCTCCTGTGAGGTCATTTTACTTCTTTCCTTGGTGGGGGTGAAAAATACTGTTTCTGTTAGTTTGGTGTGTATTTAATTTTCCACACATTTACATTTGAATGCTCATATAAAAATCACATATGTACAAATGCAAAAAGTATCATGTTGTATATAGTATTCTGTAACTTACTTTTTTCTCTTAAGTGAACATTTAGAGAACTTTCCATGTATGTATCTAGATCTACCTAAAAAACAATGCTGTATGAGATTCCATTATATTGATGTGTTAGAGTTTACTTCACCTTTCTTTTCTCTACAGACATATATATTGTTTCCAATTTTTTGTTATTATTATACAAACAATACTGCAACAAAATTCTTCATTCCACTTTGAACATATGTGGAAACATTTCCAGAATTACCAGATATTTTAAACCTTTTAAAATTTTTTATAATCTGATAAGCAAAAAAATTATATATTTGTTGTTTCAATGTACATTTCACTAATTCCTACTAAGACTAAGCATTTCTTATATATTTATTGGCCATTTGTATCTTTTGTATTTTGGAATATTAATTTATTCGTGGATATTAATCTTTTGCCTCATATGTTATAAATGTTTTCTCCCTGTTTCTCATTTGTCCTAAAAACTGTGGCAATTTCTTAAAATAACAATGAAGTTTGCTGCATCAGTTGACTCTTCCTTTCATGAAAGATTTCTCTGTAGCATGTGATGCTGTTTAACAGCAGTTTATCCACAGTAGAAATTCTTTCAAATTTGGAGTCAATCCTCTCAAACCCTGCCACTGCTTTATCAACCAAGTTTATACAATGTTTTAAATCCTTTGTCATTTCAACAGTGTTCACAGCATCTTCACCAGGAGCAGATTCCATCTCAAGAAACTGCTTTCTTTGCAAATCCCTGAGAAGCAAC